>JAODAL010037886.1:0-39867 GCA_025379985.1 Phyllomedusa bahiana | reverse complement strand
GCCTTTTCTCTGCCCTTTTTCCTGCCCTGGTCACCTTGTTTCTGCCTGATTTTAGCTTACGTCTCTGCTTATGTTCTTGGTGTCTGCAGTCTGTCTATTTATTGTTCGCTTTACCTTTTGCTTATCCTCCTGTTTGGCATCTGTTTTGTCCTGTCTTTGTTTGTACCTGCACATATCCATATCTAGTCTGCTTTGTCTCCATTTCCATTCTGTTGGTGCCTAGCTTTGGCACTTCTGGCCTGTCTGGTCAGCTGCCACTGCTGGGGACTGCTCTGAGGTAGCACCTGGTGGCTGTTGGGGTCAGCCAACCTTACCATCAAAGGCTCTGTGAAGATACCCATGCCCGATGGCCACTTGGTTACGCCCCCTCAGAGCAAGCCCGGCAGTGGTCCAGTGGGTCCACTACCCGCTTTACCCGCTCACCCGTTACACCTACATAGTCGCTAGATTTATCATTAAAAAACATTTTTAACCGAATACCACGGCAGAACTTAAAGAAATCCACCACAAAATCAAACAACTTAATTTCTTGCGTGGGCATAAAATTAAAACCTTTTTCAATCACCGACATTTGTGCTGGAGATAGTTCCTTTGAAGAAATATTGCACATTAGCGAGGGTATATCTGCTTGCGATTGCGGGTCCCTCTTCATGCTTGTGTTGCTCCTTTTCCTTCTATATTCGATGCGCTGTTCCTTTGATCGTCTAAAAAATCCTTATTATACGAACCTTTTTTCATCGGTGCCATTGCCCCGTCTGAATAGTCATCTGTAGCAGAAGACGCATCGCTGTGTATACCACGGTCCCGATATCTTCTATTGCGTCTTGGCATCACTTTTCTTTCGTCTGACCAGCTGTAAACCCGATTTAATACGTAGTCCCGTGTATCCCTCTCAAATTTTTTTAATTTGTTTTGCAGCAATAGGATCTTCATTTTATCGATGGTAACATTCAATTCGTCATGCGTTTGTTTGTAAACCTCAGCAGTATATTTCTTTTTGAATTCATCGTCTATCTTCTTATACTCCACTCTATTATTCTCCAGAGCTAGTTGTAGGTGCTGAACCGTTAGATACATTAGATCGATAGAGTAATTGTTACTCAACGCAAACCATTTTTCCCTGTACTGTGCATCGTCGGGTAATAAAATAGGCTGCAATGAAGATCGGAGGCCCCTGGGGATTCGGGATGCCTTAATGTATTCTGTAAGGACTGTTGCATGGGAGCTTAGACTGGCTTCTTTTTTGCTTAATTGTTCCAGCCGTCAGGGGTAATTGGCCATAGTTTCCTAATTCGTTTTAGCCCATTTTAACCCCGCTGTCTCCGCTTGTTTTAAAATGTTAAGTCTCTCTGCCTCAGTAAATCTGAAGCACTCTGCTCGGTTCTCCGTTAGTTGGGTTATCTCCTCGAACGACATACTTGTCTAATGTATAGTGGCTTTTTGGAGACACACAGTTACTTTGTATAATTATGCCACTTCTTATGTCCAATTATGTCCCTTATCGGCACCACATGCAAGTCTCCAAAACCTGCATATAACCATCCAATCACATTCGTGTGCCGTCAGTATATATTTAAAACACTTTCTTTATTGTAACAACTCGTAAAAAACACGTAAACATATTCTTCTATAAGTCAGTTCAAGAGGGATACTTATGTTTTGTTGCGGAGTCAGGGCTCCGTTCAAGCACGAGTCCTATAACGCCAAGCGTGGCACTCTGTTTTCAACGTCCTTGTTTGGATGTTATAATGCCATCTAGTGCGTCCGTGTGGTATTCACCATTCACCGGTGTTCAAGGTGTATAGGAACCCGATCCAATGCCCACTGTTTGGGCTTCCTGAGGAGACCCCCGGAGACCGAGCGATAGCTGTCGGCGTGTGCGACGTTTCGGGGAGGCCCCTCCCCTTTCTCAAGCATGCGCAGACCAGTCGCAACCACCATTTTATGGCTGCATCCCGTGAGACCTTCATTACAAACAGATAAGTACCGGTTAGACAACATACAATCCAATACATAGATAAAAACAAGTAATACAAAGATAAAATTAAAAACAATAGACTTAGGCTATGATGAACATGTGATTAAAAAAGTGGGAGAAGAGGTACAGGAACTAAATCAGAAGGAATTATTGAAAACCAGAGTTAAAAAGAGAGAGGTTTGGTTTTAATTTCCCTTTCTTTTTAAAAGATTGCCATGCAAAATTTGGGTTTAAAAAAAATATAAAAAGAAATTTTGGGGGGGGTGCAAACAATCGGACCCAAATATGGATACTTTTTTTTAAAAATACACCCAAGGGTGGATTTTTTGTAAGGGGGAAAAAACAATGGGCCAGCCCCTTAAAGTCTCTCCTGACTAATAAAAACAAAAATCGGGGTTTGGGCGGGATTTATTTTTAAAACCCCTTTTTAAAAAAGGGGCACAACCCCAAATGCCAAAAAATGCCAACACTGAAACTGCAATAAAAAAAGGAGATGGGGTTGACCATCCAACTAATTTTTTACTCTATAAAGATTAAAGGTAAAAATCGTGTGAAAAGCGCCTCTTTAAATTTACAGGCTCAAAATGCCCATTTGGAAAAAAAAATTTTTAAGGGTTGGACAAACAAGCGGGGATGATAAAAATTAGTTTAAAAGGGAACAAAAACCCCCTAAATTGGAAAATTTTAAAAAACAAAGGGGAAATTTAATTAATGTGGGTAGGGGAAAAGGGAAAAAAAAAAAGCTTTGGGGAATCACGCAAACCCACCCCAAATTATCCCAAAAAAAAGCCCATGGCATTTCTGGGGTTTACGGGGGTGTAAAACTAAAAAAAGGGGGGAATGCAAAGAGGAAAAACAGTTGCAAAAAAAGTTTATTTCCCAAAGAAGGCGATGGGGGAAAACATGGGGTGGGGGGCCTTAGCTCCAAAAGGCATTAACGAGAATTTCAGTTTGAAAGCCTTTCTTAAGTTTTTTGGGTTTTTAATTTTATTTTGTTTTACTTTTTTTTTATCTTGTATTGGATTGTATTTTGGGTCAAACCAGTATTATCTTTTTTGGTAAGGGAAAGGGTTTTCCCCCGGGATGCAGCCAATAAAATTGGTTCCCGACGGTCTGCGCAGGGTTTTGAAAAAAAGGGGGGGCCTTTCCCCAAAATTTGCACCCCACGCCGACAGCTATCCTCGGTCTCCCGGGGGCCCTCCTCGGGGAACCCCCAAACGGGGCATTGGATGGGTTTCCTTTTAACCCCTTGAACCCCGGGTGAATGGTGAATACCACACGGAGCACTAGAGGGCATTATAACATCCAAAAAGGATTTAAAACCAGATTTGCCGCGTTTTGGCGTTTTTTGGACTCGTGCTTGAACGGACCCTAAACCCCGCAACAAAACAAAAGTATCCCTTTTGAATGACTTATAGAAGAATATGTTTACGTTTTTTTGATTTGGTTACAAAAAAAAGAAAGTTTTTTTTAAATATATACTGAGGGCCCCACAAATTTGTGTTTGGGGAGGGTTTAAAATGCGGGTTTTTTGGAGCTTGCATGGGGTGCCAAAAAGGGACAAAATTTTTTGGGAAAAAAAGGGGAAGTGGCATAATTAAAAAAAATTTAACTGTGTGTCCCCCCAAAAAAACCCTTTTTAACGTTAACAAGTATGTCGTTCGAGGAAAATAACCCAATTTAAGGGAGAAAAAAACCAGGGGTGCTTCAGTTTTACTGGGAAGAGAGATTTTAAACTTTTTAAAAAACAAGGGAGACAGGGGGGTTTTAAAAAAATGGGCTAAAACAAATGAGGAAACTAGGGCCAAAAACCCCCGGGGGCGGGAAAAATTTAAGTAAAAAAAACCCCAAGTCTAAGCCCCATGAAAACCCCCTTTTAAGAATATATTAAGGCACCCCTTATCCCCGGGGGCCTTGATCTACATTCCCCGCCTATTTTATTACCTGCGATGCAAAAGTACAGGGAAAAGGGTTTTTGGTTGGGTTTTAAAAATTTTACTTTTTCGATCTAATGTATTTAAACGGTTCAGCACCTGCAACTACTCTGGAAAATTTTTGAGTGGAGTATAAGAAGATAGACGTAAATTTTCAAAAAGAAATATACGCTGGGGTTTACAAACAAACCATACAAATTTGAATTTTTACCATCGATAAAAAAAAAACCCTTTTGCTGCAAAACAAATAAAAAAATTTGAGGGGGAACACGGGATTTTACGTATTAAATGGTTTTTACAGCTGGTCGGGACGAAAAAAAAGGGGATCCAAGACGAAATAGAAGATTCGGGACCGGTTTTAAACACAGCGATCGTTTTCTGCTACAGAACTATTCAGGGGGGAAAAGGCACCATGAAAAAAGGTTCGTTAATAAGGATTTTTTACGACAAAAAACACATTGAATAGGGGAAAAAAAGGGGGCAACAAAAGCACGAAGAGGGACCGAATCGAAACGTTATACCTCCTAATGTGCAATTTTTTCTTAAAAGGAACTATCCCCAGCAAAAATTGTCGGTTTTAAAAAAGGTTTTTAATTTTTTATCCCACGCAAAAATTAAGTTTTTTGATTTGTGGTGGATTTCTTTGGGTTCTGTCAGGGTATTCGAAAAAAAAGTTTTTTAATGACAAATCACGACTATTTAAAATAAATACCCACAAAAAATTGAGAAAACCCCCCAATTTGACCCTGAAAAAAGAAACAAACGTGAGGATTTTCAACAACTAGTTAGCAACGAAGTGAGGAAGATGGGGGGAATTGTAAAAAGGGTAAAAATGTTAAAATTTCTCGAGAAAAAAAAGGGAAGCACTTAAAAAAAATTAAACAGGCCCCCACAATTAACTAAAAAAAGGGGAAAGGGAGGGGCTTTGGGTAGTAAGGGACCGCCTAAATATTTACGGAAGCCCACATGCATTAATTTTATCCAGATATATAAAAAATTAAGTGCGAGCCAACAAATGATTTGATAGGGTTATTGGATTTGTTGGAAGAAGCCGAATTTAATGGAATTTTTAACCCCCCAAAAAAAAAAATGCTTCCAAAGACAATCCTAGGTTCCCCAAATTTACCTAGTCCCAAAGATCCCAAGTCCCTCCAAAATCCCCCGGGACGCCCAAAATTTTCCCCGGGGTAAAACCCCTTTGGAACCATTGGCACCTTGGGATTCAATCTTTAAGAACGTAAAAAATGACCCCCAAAAAATTTTCAATACAGGGCAATTTTTGAGAATTATTGAAAAAATCGATTTGTCAGAGGTAAGTGATAGTACCTTGGATATTAATCCTTGTTTTCGAAAATACCAATCAGAAGGGAGCAGCTGTGGGGAAGTAATGTCTGATCCAAAATTGACTAAACCAAAATATTTTTTTCCTGATGCATTACTGGATGTTATACTTTTCCCATAATTTTTTCCCTTTTTGGGGAGGACATCTCCCTCAGGGGGCACAGGGGCCCCTGTGGGCCCAGCACCAAATGTTTTCAATCGTTTTTTTTAAAAAGAATTTGTTCTTTCCTCCCCCTATTTTGGGAACGCACTATTTGGTAAAGGAAAGTCGATGGGCGTATTTCTTTTTTGGACGGGACAGCAGAGGAATTGAATGGTTTTATCATACTTTTAACGATGCCATCCACTCACAAATTACATTACTAAAGATCAAGAACCATTTCATTTTTGGGTGTCATGGTCAAGAGGGGTAAACATTTTGGGTTTCAACGTTATTTTCCAAAAATCCGAAATTAAAACCTCTTACATAAAGTGAACAGCAGCCCCCCCCGGTTTTAGAGGCATTTTTAGGTCAAATTTTTTACGGGCCAACGACCTCTCTTGGATGCAAATATGCAAAAATAAAAAAAAATCAGAAAATTTTTAGAACGAGGCTAGATGAAAATGTGATTAAAAAATTGGGAGAAGAGGCAAAATAAAGGAAGGAATTATTGAAAACCAAGTTAAAAAAAGAGAGGTGCTTTACATACTTCTTTTGATCGCCATGCAGATTGGTTTTTTAAAAGGGGGTTTTTCCACGAGATTTTAGTTGAAAATGGGGACCAAAAAACTAAGGATGTTCCTTGGTTACTTTTGGAAAGTGCTTCGGGTTTTTGGAACGGGGCGGGTTTACTTGGCTTAGCCACGGTGTTTTTTTTACGGTCAGGGAAGCATTCTGTCCCCCCCACGTGGCACATGAAAAGGAAAGGCATTTAAGAGGAGGGGCAGGGATGTGTTTTTTGGGCAGGAAAGGGAGGAAAGCAGTGAAGAGGATAAAATACACAAAAACCCCCCTGTTTGTCCTCTCCTGCTTCCCCCTTTCCTTGCCGCCAATACCAAAACCTTTGCCCCTCCCCCTTAACTGCCTTTCCTTTGCATGTCACGCCCTGGGCGGGAAACAAATGTTTCCCCTGCCCAGTAAAAAAACCCCCGGGGCAAGCACTTTGAAAAACCGGGCCCTTTCTCAAAAAACTGTGGGAAACTTTGCCAATAGAAAACCGGGGGCTTTACACCCAAAGTTTTTTTTGGTCCCCCCCTTTTTTCCCAAACTATAAACTTTTTAGTGGACAACCCCTTTAAAAAAAACTATCAAGAAAAAAAGGGGGGGTGCTACAATGGGACCCCAAATATGGTACAGTTTAAAAAACAACCTTTTGGGGATTTTTGGGAAGGGGGAGAACAATCGGCCATTTTCTTAGTTTACGGACGTTAAAAAGAACAAAAATTCGGGGATATATGCAGACTATTTTTTAAACCCCTTTAAAAACGGGGCAAAACCCATCCCGAAAATCCCCACACTGCCCCTGCAATAATAAAAGGGATGTGGTTGCCCACCCAAACAAAGGGGTTACCCTATCAAGATTAATTTTTTTTTCAAAAAAAAAAAGAAAAAAAAAAATACGTGTGAAAGCGCCCCCTTTTTTTTAAATTTACATGCCAAATCCCATGTGGCAAAATCTTTTTGGGAAACAAACAAGCGGGAATGAAAAAAATTAGCTTAAATGAACATAAATCCCTGATTGGGAAAATTTTAAAAACTAAGGGAATTATTAATGTAGGTATGGAAGAAGAAAAAAAAAAGCTTTGGGGAATCATCGCTAGCACACCTTATCCCAAATTGAAAAACATGGCTTTTCCCTGGTTCGGGGGTTATACTAGAGAAAGTAAAATTGCAAAGGGGAAAAAACATTTTGAAAAAGGATTTTTTGCAAAGAGAGGCGTTGTGGATAAAATCGGGGGGGCCCTTTAACCCCAAAAGGAAAATTAAGAAAAATTTCTTTTTTAAAAGCCTTTCTCTAAGCTATTTTTTTTTAATTTTATCTTTGTATTACTTTTTTTTTATTATGAATTGGTTTGTATGTTGTCAACCCAGGGGTTTCCCCAACCCTGTCCTAAAGGCCCCCCAAACAGGCCCAAGTTTTCGGGTTTTCCCTTTGAAATTGCACAGGGGGAAGCTTTAAATTGTCATTGCTTTCTGCAAAGGTGTTTATCATTTTTGGGTCATTGCTTCGTGGGGATCTAAAAAACATGACCTTTTGGGTGTGCCTTGAAGACGGGATTTGGGGGGAACACGGGCTAACCAAAACTTATCTGTTTGTAAAAAAAGGGTTCACGGGAGGCACCCCCTTAAAAGGGTGGTTGCGACGGGTTTGGCGAAGGGGCTTGGGGAAAGGGGGGGGGCCCTCCCCAAAACTTTTCGAAACCCAAAACCCCTCTTTCCTTGCCCCCCCCCCCGGGGGGTCTCCTCGGAACCCAAACAGGGGGCTTTGGATGGGGTTTCCAATACACCTTAAAACCCCGGGGTAAATGGGAAAACCCCCCGGACCACTAGATGGCATTATAAACATCCAAACAAGGATGTTTAAAACAGAGTGCTGCGCGGGGCGTTATGGGGACCATGCTTGAACGAACCCCTGACCCCCAAATAAAACATAAGTATCCCTCGGAACTGACTTTTTAGAAAAAATGTTTAGTGTTTTTTATGATTTGGGTTAAAATAAAAAAAGGGGTTTTAAAAATTTATATGACGGCCCCCGAATTTTGATTGGATTTTTTATTTTCGGGTTTTTTGGAGACTTGCATGTGGTGCCGATAAGGGACATAATTGGACATAAGAAGTGGCATAATTATACGAAGAGTATAGACTGCACACACTATACACTGAACTAGGAGTGAATAATTTATATTATAGAATGTCAGATGGTACAGATGGTAAACCTGTTCTTTAAGCAGCCTGCCTACTCTGCAATCATTACCTGTATTAATTGGACCTGTTTGAACTCTTTACCTATAAAAGACACCTGTCCACACACTCAATAAAAACACACTCCAACCCCCTCCTACAATTTTCCAAAACTAAAGAGCTGTCTAAAAGGAAAACCCGGGTTTTAAAATTTTTAAAATCTGGGCCCCCAAGGCTAGGTTTTGGGAAAAGGACAATAGGCCAAACAGCTTGGTGAAGGGGAAAAAAAAGTTTTATACTATTATTAGAGAATAGAAGAAAGACAAGATGACTGTCAATCTTCTTCAGTCTGAGGGTTTTATGCAAAAATCTCTCTCGTTGGGTAAGGATTTTTTTCTGAAGAGGTCAGGAATTTAGCCCTGAACTACATTGGAGAAACCCCGGGTCAATATCGAATAAAGGGGACCACCCCGTCCCAAAGAATTTCCCGTTAGAAAAAACCACATGCCGTCATGGATTAAAATCCTGTAGGGCACGCAAACCCCCTGCTCACGCCCCACTTCCAGGCCCATTTTAAAATTCGCAAAAGAACTTTGGATGAAACCCAGAGATGTTTGGGGGAAGGTCATGGGTCAGAGAGACCAAAAAAAGAACTTTTAGTTTTCAATCTACTTGCCCTGTTGGTACAACCCCAACAACACTGTCCTAACCGTGAGGGATGAGGTGGGAAAATCATTTCTTTTTCGGGTCGTTTTTTTGCATTTTGGGTGGGGGACTGCGCCCCAAAGGGCCCTCACTAGGCATTTTTTTTTCCGGGGCACAAGCCCCGGGTTTAAAAAAGACCGTGCCCCAAACCTCGTCGGGGTTTTCCCGGGGCTTCCCGTGGGCCTGGAGTGCCAACACTCTCTTCAGCTTAAAGCTTCCTCAATCAAGAGCAAACCGCACCCCTGCTCCGCCCGGGGTACTCAAGTGAGTCGCAAGGGGGCTTGGGGACCCTCTGGGGTTTCCCGGGACAGACACGTATGTAATCACCTGTGCCTGGGAAAAGACTTAGCCCACGGGAGTTTTCCCGGGACAGGGGAAAGGGGGAGTATTTGGGAAAATTTTTTTTTTTTTTTTAAAATCCTATATTTCCTGCCTATATAATTCTGGGGGGCCCTAATTTCCTATTTTTATGTATTCTGGGGGCCCGGGTTTCCTAAATATATTTAAAAAATATATTTTTTATATATAAATATTTAAATAATTTTAATATATTATACTATGGACCATGTTTCCTAAATTTTAAAGTTACGGGGGGCCCTATTACCTGCCCCCTTTTTTACGGGGGCCAAAAGTTACCTAAATTAAAATGTATAGTGGGGGGCCCTGTTACCTAATTTTTTTACTGGGGTCATGCTACCTTTAAATTTTATAAATTTGGGGGCCCTGCTACCTAATTATATGTATAATGAGGCCAATTACCTAATTATAGCATAAATGGGGCAATATTAAACCCGCCTATTTTTCTGGGGGCCCCTGTTACCTAATTTTTATATGTACTTGGGGGGCCCTATTACCTAACTATCTGTATTTCTAGGGGCCGTGTTTCCTTTTTATCTTATTTTGGGGGCCCGGGTTTCCTAATTAAAATATATACTGGGGGACATATTCCCTGCTATGTGTATACTGGGGGCCCCATTACCTGGGCCCAAGCTTTTATACTGGGGGCCCAAGGAAACCCGCCTAGCTTTTAAAAACTTTGGGGTATATTACCTCCCACTAATTCTTGGGGGATATTAAAACCCCCCAGATATATTTGGGGGTCATATTACCTGCCTAGCTATATATGGGGGGCATTTTACCCGCCCCAGTAATAAAGGGGGCAAAATTTCCTGCCTAGAAAATACGGGGGCCAAAATTACCCCCCCAAACTATAAAACTGTGGCCTTTTTACCTGCCTAGCTAAATTTTTTTGGGGGGCCTAAATTTCCTGCCTGGCTAAAAAACTGGGGGCCAAAATTACCCGCCTAGCTATATAAGGGGACCAATTTCCCCCTAGCTATTTCTGGGGGCCCTTTTTTCCTCCTAGACATTAATACGGGGGCCATTTTTACCGCCTAGCAAAATATTAAAAGGCCCTATTACCTGCCTAGCTATATTTTGGGGCCATATTAACCCGCCTTGCTATATACGGGGCCCTATTACCTGCCCATAACTAAACTGGGGGTAAAATTTCCTGGGGCCCCATATACTAAAAATCCCCACCAAAAAGGGGGGATATAAAAAGGGAAAACCCCATCCCCCACGCAGGTACCTGGGTTTCTATTTATAAAAAACCAGTTGCTGGGGATTGGGGGAACGCCATGCTTTCCTTTTGTAAAAAACCCCTTAGGGAAAGGGTTTTTATAAACCCCCGTAAAGGGAGGTTGGTATATACTGCTAGGGAAAATGAGGATTCTAAAATGTTTGGGGTGGGAAATTCCAGGGACGAGGGCCCTTGGCCCCCGAAGTCATTAAGGTGGGGTTTGGGGGGGGGTGGAAAAGAGAAGGGAAAATTAAAAAACCCCGATCCGAAAAACGTTTCCTTTAAGTTTACTAAATGGGGGAAAAGCAATGTAATCACTTATTTTTTTGCAGAGCACCCACATTTTTAAATTTGTTTTAAAATCACTATTGGGCACTAAATGGGGGTTAAAATATTTTTTCAAGGGCCCGTGTCAACTGAAAAGTCACAAAGTGGAGGTCGTGTTTTGTCATTATCCCGGGAGTAATTTTTTGATCAAACAACGTTGGGGATATTTGTTCCCTGTATGGGTATTTTTTGGTGGGCTGTTTTTTTATAAAATATTACACTTTCCCAAGGGAGCGCTTTTTAAAAAAAAAAAATTAGTCATCGCTGAATTTTTATTTACAGTTTATTGCTGAGGTGATGAACAGGGGTCAAAGTAAATATGCATAAAGGTTTTGTGACGGAACCTAAATTTTTTTTGCCCCTAGGGCAACTTAACACCCAAAGGGCCTGGGTTTTGGGTGTTTTAAGGGGCCAAAAGCCACGCCCCGATGCACCCAAAGGGCTAACTATTTTGCCATAGCAACTGCTATGGGGTCCATAGGTTGAGGGAGCCCCACTCAGGTACAAGAACATTGTTCCTTTTTGTAGGGAACAAGTAGTTGGTGGCTTTCTGCTCTCCAGCACTACTACTGTATGTGCCTAATATATGGTGGTATTATTTATACCTTTAATTATTGCTACTTATGCTGCTGTTTTATTTTATTGTCATTAGGTGGTGGGATGCATCTTATTTTGCTATGGGGAACTATGAATTCTAGTCACTGACTGCACCATATTGAAAGGATGATGGATGGGGTCATGTATCGTGAGATTTTTGGCCACAACCTCCCTCCCCACCGTAAGAGCATTAAAGATGGGTCGTGGCTGGGTCTACCAGCAGGACAATGACCCAAAACACACAGCAAGGGCAACTAAGGAGTGGTTCTGTAAGAAGCATTTCAAGGTCCTGAAGTGGCCTAGCCAGTCTCCGGACCTGAACCCAATTGGAAAATTTTTGGATGGAGCTGAAACTCAATGTAGCCCAGCGACAGCTCCGAAACCTGAAAGATCTGGAAAAGATCTGAAAGGAGGAGTGGGCCAAAATCCCTGAGGCTGTGTGTGGTCAAGAAGTACAGGAAATGTGTGATCTCTGTAATTGCAAACAGAGGTTTCTGTACCAAATATTAAGTTCTGTTTTTATATTGTATCAAATACTTCATGAAATAAAATGCAAATTAATTATTTCAAAATCATACAATGTGATTATCTGGATTTTTTTTTTTAAAGATTCAGTCTCTCACAGTTGTATTCTGTCTCTCAAATGTATTTAAGATAAAATTACAGACCCACTTCCCACTTCCATACTTTGGAAGTGGGAAAACTTGCAAAATTGCCATTGTATCAAATACTTATTTTCCCCACTGTAGGAGTGTGTCTCACCTTTGGGACCTGCACCTATCTTGGAAACGGGCCCTCGTAGATGTCAGCTCGGTATGGAGAGCCGGTCATTCTTGTGCACGACACTCCTTTCTGTTCTATGCAAGTTCTGAGCACAGCCGAAAACGGTCCTATCAATATGTCATCACAGTCTACGTTAGGAACACTGATCAATAAATATTGGACCCATAAGACATGAACAACTCTGCCCAAAAGGAAATATTTCATTCCTGGTGCCAAGTGGCAATCAGACTGAATCAGTCTTCTAAGCAAGAATTCTATACATCTTCATACGTGTTAATATTTTCATCTCGTAATTATTAGTTTTATGAGATTATCATACCATACCTATTTTGTAATTATGGAACCATGTGAGACATTATTCTGTCATGTGTGTAAGAGGGGCTAAGAACAGATGTTTTTTTTATAATCAACTCTTAAATGTAAGAGGGCAACCCACTACAGGCTTGATGAGAGGGGATGGCGCAGCAATAAATCCCACACAGTATACCTTCAATGCTGAACATAAAAGCATTTAATCACAAGGAGGCATCATATACCATACCAAGTATACAAAATTCAATATACATTATGGTTCTCACATAGTCCACAGCTCATTCAGCAATCTTCACAGCAATCTTCACATGTTTAGGAAGGTCAGTCATCTCTAAGCACAGCAGTTCCCAATTCTCCAGTCATCACAGCATTTCTAGAATACAATAGGCACCTGTCATACAGGATATAATGCCCTGGCTTCACAATATCAGCCAGTTTTATTTAAATTCAAGCAGACATCCACCAATCACCAACTACTAGAGGGTTTCCTAAGCTAGCTGCACCTATCTAATTACTGGCAGAATGTTGCACAAGACCAGGAATTCTCTGCCATCATAATGCCAACCATACAAAAACTGCAAATCATTTCCAGCAACACAGAAAGTGTAACATATGGACATTTTACTCACAAAGAAGATAACATAATACGTGAGACCCTTAGGGCGACATCTAGGAAACTTGGCACCTACACACCAGTTCTAAATGGATATAGAGAACTGTATAATGCGAAAGTATGAATGAAATTGTTATGCACCAAACATTTCTGGCACAGAACACTCAACATTGGCGCATAGAGTGTAATGCGTCAAACTTTGTACTTTGTTTCATACCAAACTTAGGCACATTAAAATGTCAGGAGCATACGCCTGTTCATACATCTATAGAACAGTGCACTGGCAATTTTTTGCCAGATGTTGTCCTTAGTATTTAAAATATTAAGTTCCTAATGTATATTTAAATATTGCATATAGTATAAAGTTGTACCGTGTTAGCCATAGAAAGTAGTCGAAGAGTGAAGAAATCAGGCGATACCTTTTAGGGGCCGTTCACACGGCACAGGACAAATACCGGCCGGTTTGCCGGTCGGTATTCGTCCAGTTTTGCGGCCGTCCTCACTGCCGCGGGGGGGGGGCGGCTTTTCTCCGCGATGAGCGGAGAACAGCCCTCCCCCTTTCCCATTGAACAGCACAGATTCTGTCCGGAAACCCGGGAAACGGAAGATTGTGCATGTTTTAATGTTTTGCCCCCGGGTCCGCCGGCGACAAAACGTCGGGGGAAAACCCGTTTCAGTGGGATGCTGCACGGGTTTTTTTCCCTAGAGCACAATTGTGCTCATTTTGGCCGGTTTTTCAGGGGTCTGAATAACCGCAAACCGCCTGAAAAACCGGCCGACAACCCGTGCCGTGTGGACATGCCCTTAGAGGCTAACTGAGTATCACTCAGTTAGCCTCTAAAAGGTATCGCCTGATTTCTTCACTCTTCTACTAAATATTGCATAAACATTGAAATAGAAAAAAACATCACAACTACAGTAAAAATAGCAATAATGATAACATACATGCAATATATATAATAAAAATTATAAAAATATCAAATGACAATTGTTAGGTGAAATTAATTTATTACACATAAAACTGTAAAATATATATTATATAGTGTGTATATATAATAAAAATATATATATATATATATATATATATAATTAAATTCATTTATATATATACTACATTCAAGATATACATTTAACACAACTTATTGGGTGCAATCTGCTTTATTATGGTGAATGTATTTCAAGATAAACAACATTTATTGTTATAACGGCACTGTATTGAATAGAAAAAGCATAATTAGCAGTCTCTTAGGCTTTTTGTGACTAATATGTAGTGTTTGGATTCATCAAATAACAATTTCATGCAATTCACTGGGATTGTACATCAATAGCAACTGTACTAAATGCAAAGGATAGCTAGCTGATCAATTTGCTTCATCTCATTCACAAAATAATAAATACAAGCATGATTTTGTCAAATTACACAGTGCATACAGAATGGTGTATCAATACTGCTATCTAGTGGTTATTCCAAAAAATAACCCAAAATTAACAAATGTGACTAAGCAAGTCAGTTAAGGGGTTTACAATTAGAGATGGGTGAATTGATTCTAACGAAGTGGAATTCGTTTAGAATTTCAGGAAAACTTTGATTCTGAACGAAGTCGAACTGTTGGGTACTTCGGGTGAACGAAGTGTGCTTTTGATTGATAAATTGGCTGCGAGCACATGGCGTTGCATGGGGCAAAGAACTGTGGGAGGAAAAAGGGCATAGCCTACATGACATGTGCAGAGATGAAGCCAATCAGAGACCGGCGGGATTCTGTGACGTCACCGCACTATATAAGTCCGGGCGCGACGCTGGGAGCTCATACTGCTCTCACTGTACTGATCAGGGAAGGTGCTGCCGCGGCTGATAGCTCTTACTAAAGAACTGATTTTTATACAGCGATTTTTGGGGGGTGTCACAGCTTGTCTCAGAGACTGTTCTCTTAATATTCTATTTCTGATTTTTTGGGGTATTGGATCTGAAGTCCAGTGTGTGTCCAGTGCAGCTGCAGATACATTTTAATGCTATCTGCTCACAGCACATTAAATATCCGAGGGTGATCTAAGCCTGTTCCTGTTGTATTCATTTAATGAAACAGCATTTTTACAATAAAAATTTACCACTTCATTTTTGGCTGCTCAATTCTTTGGCGCAATTACATCCAGGGGTTAATTAAGCGTTGTCTGCTGCTGGGGTGGACTAAAAAAAAATCGTTTATTTCCCCACCAAAAAAAATAAATTTTTACTGTAGATAATTCACAAGCGAAGGTTAATTACAAGTTTTCCTCTTTTTGTGTAGCGTAAAAAACACGCCATTGTAACACGCTACAAACGTTTAGTTTGTGGTTGCTCAATTGCTTTGGCGCAATTTGCATCCAAGGGTTAATTAAGCGTTGTTCTGCTGTTGTGGTGACTAAAATAAACCGTCTTTTTCACCGCCAAAAAAGACATTTTTCCTGTAGCATAATTCACAAGCGAAGGTTAATTACAAGTTTTCCTCTTTTTGTGTAGCGTAAAAAACACGCCATAGTAACACGTTACAAAGCTGCTAGTTTGTGGTTGCTCAATTCTTTAGCGCAATTACATCCAGGGGTTAACTAAGTGTTTTTCTGCAGTTGTTCTCAGCAAAAGAAACTTTCTTTTTCACCGCAACAGAAGATATTCTGTAGCATAATTCATATCCGTAGGTTAATTAAGCCTGTTTGTGCTTTTATATTCAGTAAAATACACAGAGTCAATTTTTCCTGCCCATTTGTGGAGCGCAATTTATATCCAAGGGTTACCCAAGCTTCTTAGTGGGTTCATTTGGAGTCAAATACAGGGTGTGTATTTATCATATACAGATATCTTCATCAAACAGTGTCTGTACATTTTAGAACAAACAGTATGTCAGACAGAGAGGTGGCAGGCTCTTCACCTGCGAGTGGCAGAGGCACAAACATTCCAGGCCCAGGTCGCAGCACAGCAAGGGGACGTCGCAGCAGAGGTCACTCGGTGAGGCCACAAATGCCGCTGTCATTTGGCGGCCGTGTGCTGACTAGCAACCCAAGGGTTCTTGATTGGTTGACTAGGTCATCCACTTCCTCCCAGATGACATCTGACAACCCCAGCCAAGAATCGGTGGGATCGTCAGACACAACCCTTAGTTGGCATGGCCCGGGAGCGGGTCAGCGGCCCTCACCTGTCCTCAACCCGCCTCTGTCCCATCCGGTTCCCTCAGCCAGAGATCTACTATGTGGTCTGGGCTCAGCGCCACTATATAGTGAGGATGAACAATTTGAGAAGGGCAGTCAGTAGCTACTTGGCAGCGAAGAAATGGGGCCAATATACCCTGCTTCTTGCAGTAGGCGGCAAAGTATAGATGTTGAGAGTGGCATGGGAGGTCATGTTGTGAGGGGTCAGCCTCTGCATACCAAGACCGGTGATGAGGACAGCAGTGACGATGAAACACAAATAGATGATGATGTAGCCGACCGCACTTGGGAGCCGGGTGAGGCAAGGGCTTCATCATCGTCAGGAGAAGAGGGCGTCAGCTTGCGCGTCAGGCAGTGGCGCAGCCAGCAAGTGGGTTGTGTGGCCGTGAGTCAGCAGGATAGCAGCAGTGTGAGGTCGGGAGCCAAGCGGCCACGGGTTAAAAAACCCGCTTCGCAGGTCCAAGAAAGTAGCGGCACAGGGGCTCAGCGAGGCAGCGGCGGCAGTAGTCACTCAGTGCGGAGCGTTGGCGGTAAAATCAGCTACTCGGCGGTGTGGCAGTTCTTTGCTAAGACACCGGAGGAGCCGAATATGGGTATATGTAGAATCTGTGGGCAGAAAGTGAAGCGTGGCCAGGGAGCTAACGTTGGCACCACGGCCCTGCGTCAACACATGCAGCGTCACCATCCGGTGGCCTGGGAGAAATGTGGCTCAGATGTGGTGGTCCATCCTGCCGCCGCAGCAACAGCAGCAGCAGCGCCCAGTGGCACGCATGCCATTGCAGCCAGTCAAGGCTCCACCACCTCTGCAGAAGGGAGCTGTTTCTCTTTGACATCATCTCCGCGTCCAGATGCTCCTGCTCCTCGCTACTCATGGCGCCAGCAGTCGTTCAGCGAGGTGATTGCAAAGAGACAACAATATGCGTCCAACCATCCTAAGGTGCAGAAGCTGACCGTGCTCCTGTCCAAGTTGTTGGTACTGCAGTCCCTCCCTTTCCAAATGGTGGACTCTGCACCATTCAGAGAACTAATGGCTTGTGCCGACCCGAGATGGAAATTTCCCAACCCGAATTTCTTTTCCAAAAAGGCAGTACCAGCACTTCAAAAATATGTAAACAAAAGGTGGGCCGGGTCCTTGTTTATCGGTTTTTTTCCCAAGGTGCAGGGAAAACGGGGGGACGTCTGGACTGTAACTACGGCCCAGGGCCATTTCATTCCTTTACCCCCACTGGGTAAAAGTGTTTTCCCCCCGGAACAAAAAAAACTTGGACAGGAAAACCCCCCTTTTTTCCCCCTTTCCACTTTGTAAAACCCTGCGGCTCCTGCGCAATGTCCGCCCCCTTTCTCCCCCAACCACCACCACCATCTCAGCCCACAATTTATTTCCCATCATACCACATGTTAGGGCACCCGCGGGTTGTCCCCCCGGCCGGGGGGTTTCTACACCGGGGGGTTTTTTGCCCCCCCCGGCCCCGGAAGGGAAAAGGGTTCCCCACACGGGGGAGGAATTTTTGCCCCTTTTGCCCCTTTGAAAAAGGCCCAAGATTTTTGGCTTTCTCACCTTTTCCCAACCTTGAAAATTTTTTTTTGGAAAAAACCTTTTTGGAACCCCGGGAACAAATTGGGAGGGGAAAAATTTGGGGGGGGTCCCGCAACCTGCCAATTTTTTTGGGGGGGAAGGGGGTTTTGGGTCCCCAAAGGGGCCCTGTATTGGGCCTCCATGGGTGGTTTAAAACCCCCCTTGGTTTGTGAAAAAGGTTTCCCTTAAAAAGAAAACTTCCACCCCCCGAACTTTAAAGGGAAAATTTAAACCCTTTGAAAAAATGGCCAGGAAACTGTCCCATGAAATTCATCCCATTCTTACAAAGCCGGGAACACCCTCCTCAAGTTGACCCAGCAAAAATGGCCTCCCCCAACACACTCTGAAAAGCATTTTTCCACCCTTTGGGAAAATTCCAGCCTGCAAAATTTTTGGCCCGGGACTTTTATGAACAGGGGAAGGGGGCCATTAAGGTTTTTTTTGATGATCCGGCCGACAGGGATTTACCCCCCCTGTTTTAATTTTGATGTCAGCCAGTGGCAGCCAGGCGTGACACCTGCCGTTTGGGTTGGGCCCCATTCGAGGGGGCCCAAACGTTTTTTGGGCCCAGTCGCCAGGATTTAGGGGGATGAAAAAAAATTCATTCCCCCTGCTTCTTTGCCGGAAAAAAATCTAAAAAATCTTTCTGGGCAGGTTACGGGAGACGTGGGACACATCTCGGGGCCCACATGAGCCCGGGGGGGACGGGAAAAAAGGAGGAGGAGGAGGAGGGGGAAGGGGAGGACATTGGAGCAGAAGCATTGATCTGGTGAAATGAGTGGATTTTCTACCCAGGTGACCAGAGAGGGGGGGAGAAAGGGGGCAGCTGGAGGAGGTAAGGGGAAGATGAGGAAGACGGGGCGGGATGACTCGCAAGAAAGTGGCAAAATACGGGGGAGAGGGGAGGCAGGGACCCCCTGGGAGTCACTTGTGCAGATGGCCCCCCAGCATGCTGATTTCCCTGGTTTGGGACACCCGAATAGCCCGCACCGGCAAAGGGATGATTTCGGGCTCTCCCCCCTATTGGACCCCGCTACCGGCCCAAAAGGGGAAAGCCTTTTTTCCCAGCTATTGAGAGGGAGGACAAATCAAAACTAAAAGGGAAACCCTCCATAGTCATTTGGCCGCTGCCAAAGTGGGGCCCATGTCCCCCCTCTGAAGTTCCCGGGGGGGTTCCTCGCGCTAAAGAAACTATGGGGGGACGGTGGGGGGGTTTAGGGGTTCCAGTACCAGCTCCATCAGCCCCCAAACCAAAGTCTGGAGTCACTGATGACAGCTTCCTTCCCCCCGCCTAGTGGGGGGGGAAGTGCCAACCCAGCAGCACCCAGGACCTGGGAAAGCCCCCTGAACCAAAAGGTGGTGGCCAAACTTGGACACCCAATCCCCCCCCCCATTTAAAAAAGACCCGCTGGCTACGGGGCACCCAAAATGGATGTGGGGGCCGCAACTTGCTGAGTTTGCAGTGGAGAAGCTGCCCTTTCCCCCAAGTGTGGCATCGGGCGGGTGTTAAAGTGGGGGGGGGCCCAATCTTTTACCCCAAGGAGAACCCCTTGTTCCAGGGAAATGGGGAAAGGGACTGCCCTTTTGTAAGAAAAATCGGGGGGGGGGAAATCGGAAAAGGTTTTCCCCACACACCAATGCCTTAGGCGTCAGACACATAACCCCATGACCCTCCCCCAAAAAGTGAGAAATGAGTCGGGGTTTAAAATTCCCTGCCTACCCAAACTATTCTGATGCTGCCCCCCGCCGGATGCCAAAACATTGCGACTTTTTTTCCCATCTCCCCCCAACCTTTTTTAACCAGGGACGGGTATTGCCACCCCCCCTCCAAAACTTTGTTTTGGGCACACTGTCTGAACCTCTTGCTGCTTGGCTGCCGCCATAAACCTTTCCATCTCTGTCATTGTGCCCCCTGGGGCCCAAACTACTGTTTTGCCCCCCTCCAGAAGGGTCATTGTCCCAACTGTCTGACCTCATGCTGTTTGGATGTTGGAACCTTGTTTTTACTTTAAACCTTTTTTTCCCCCCCACACTGTGTAAATTGTGCCACCCTGTGGCCTACCCTTTTTTTTACCCACCTCCAGAATTCATTGTCCCCACTTCGGGACCTAAATGCACGTGTGGCGGGCTCCCTGAGGGTACCCCTGTGCCCATTGTCCACTCTGGGGGCCTACTCCTTTTTTTTTCCCAAACCTCCAGAATGTGATTGGCCACGTTGCCCTCATGCTGCGTGGCTGCTCCCATGCCTACACACTTTGTCATTTTTGCCACTGTCTGCCTCATGTGCGGCGGGGTGGCTGTGTCGTGACCTGCAAAACCGGTGCCCTTTGTACACTCTGTGGGCCTACTCCCTGTTTTGCCACCTCCAAATTCTTTGTGCCACTTTTTGACCTCATGTGTTTGCTGTCGTGCCCCCACACTGTGTCATTGTGCCAACTCTGTGGCCTTTTCCGTTTTGGGCCCCCTTTCCAGAATGTCATTGTGCCACTTTCTGCCCTCATGCTTCTGTGGCCCTGCTGCCTTTAAACCCCCAAAACTTGTCACTGAGTTGCCACCTGAGTCTCAGCTTGTTTTTTACCAGTTTTCCCGGGGGGCCTTGATTTTATCAGGCTACATTCCCATTTATTTTTTTGGTAAAGTTTTTTGCCCTTTAAGTGCCCGGGGAAATTTTTATAGTAAAGGGTTTAAGAGTAAAGGGCGGTCTTCTGCGTTTTCATACAAAAAACCTAAAAATTTTATAAATAAAACCCATGCTCCCTCGCATTTTTTAAAGCAGGGCCCAAAACGTTTTCAGCCCCCTGCGGGCTTTGTGCACCCCGGAAATAGCTGTTTTTTAATGCGATTCGTGCCAAAGTAATTGGAAACCAAAAATTTAATTTTTGGGGAAAATTGGGGCAAGTGACCAAAAACCAAATTTTTTTGAAATTCGCCCATTTAAGTTAAAAGCATTAGGGTTTGGACATTTTATAAAAAAATTTGCCCTATTTCTAGATTTTCTTTTTCCCAAAACCAACCCAGTTTCCCCCCTGTCATTTTATATAGTGCTCTGAAAAAATGAAAGGGGCACTCTGATAGATTGCAATGGGCAATAAAGAAAGGCTTAGACCAAGACAGATTTCATACATGTCCCCCATAGGTTTGTAATGAATTTATGTGTAAATGCTCCTAAACTGAATAAAGATTATAGAGATCCAGTTGCCTCTCCCCAGGCAGTTGTCTAAAGTCATTTCCCTGTTGACTAAGAGGCTCTGACTTGGTAGCACTCACTTATAAGGGCATCAAGTTGCCTACAGTATACAGATATTTTATAGTTTCTTAAAAGCACATAATGAGGTCAGAATTTAATTCTGTGCTGATATGTTCATTATATTATTTTCTGACATAGTCTTAAATACTTTGCTTCCTTCACACTGCCAAAGAGTTAAATGTTAAAATTCTGATTGCCTGCAGTCACCACCAGAGGGAAAACACTTAAGACTGATTTAAGATTAAATTGAAAAGGAACTGTATAAATTTATAAGCACTAAGGGTGACACATATGAACGGGGCTGCTCCAGTTTTTTGCCATACTTTGAGCTAAAAAACTGTCGTAACCCTTCCTGATGAAACTTGGCACAGTCTACACTAGATAACAAACATTTGAATTTCGCTCACTGCCTCTTTATATTGCAATCCTATGTTCGTTAATTGGTGCAAAAAAGAACTCACCCGGCCACAGATGCACATGCAGGACCCAAAAGTGTCAACAGGCTCCTCTAGCACTCAAAAAAGTATATTAAAACTGAGAATCTTTACTTATCCCGTTGTTAAAAAATATAAAAAACAAAATATCAATCACAGAACAAACATGGTTGACACGTTTCACGTAACATGAAGACGCCAGGTGTTCATTCAAATAATCTCCTTCCTCCTCACAAGTGAAAATTAACCCTTAGTTGTCTAAACTAATTAGCGAACTAATGTTTATAACTAAATTATAGCTGCTGATTTCAAAACAATCAAGAATACAAATAGTCCCATACAGTAACAAAAACTCAATATATGTATAACAAATCTGACTTATAATTGAATCCCTTGGGGAAACGTGTCTAAAGTCAGGATCCAGAATGCCTCTGTATCCAAAAGAACCTTTCTCCAATCCCCTCCTCTCTTGGTCTATGTACCTTTTCTATTCCTTTAACTCTTAGGTAATCAGTTAGAAAATGTGTAGTGGCACCCAACACTGAACACAGGGAAGGATGTGGACAGTCATAAATATATTTCCTTATCCTCTCATATAGTGGTCGTGTGTAGTACACCCAATATACTGAAGGTGATAATCAATGCATATAACCATATAAGCTACAAATTTGGTTTCATAGTTTAGAAATGTTTTAATACTGTATTGTTTATTCATATTAATCAAAGAAAAAAATAGTAGACTTATGTATATGTTTTTTCCACATTTGTAACATCCTGAGATTTCTCACCAAGTAGCAGTATTTTGTTGTGTTTTCATGTACAAACTGGGTGATACAATATTGTCATTGGTAGTTGCTCTTCTCGACACAAAATTGCAGGCATCTTTCAATATCCAAGTGTTGGACATATATTTAACCCCTTAACCCATCACGGTCAAAATAACATTTTTTAGTTTTTTCCCTCTCTGCTTTCCCAGAGCCATAACTTTTTTATTTTTTCATCTACATAGACATATGAGGGCTTTTATTTAGCGAGACAAGATGTACTTTCTAAAAGTGTCATTCATCGTACCATAGCATATGCTGGGAAACCGCAAAAAAATGTAAGTTGGCTCCGAGCAACAACCCATATCATCAACCCTCTTGGCTCTTTTTCTGTGGATGGTTATTAACTAGGTAATGCATGCTATTACCTGACTAAACTTATATTATACAAGTTTTATACTTTCGAAAACACTTGGCATAACTGTTGTGTTTTGGTTGTTTTATTATACAATCTTTTTACTTGTTATCTTTGTTACTGATTGTATTCTACCTTTGAATTATAAATAAAAATCTAATGAATAAAAAGAAAAAAAAAATTGTAAGGTGGGGCGAAATGTGAAAAAAAGTACTTGCTCCATGTTTGTGGGTGTTTTGTTTTTTCAGAGTTCAATCTTCAGTAAATATAATGTGTTATTTGTATTCTACAGGATGATACCAATCTGGCAATACCAAACATGTATGGTTTTTGTTTATGTTTTGGTACCGTAAAAAAATTCCAAACATTTTCTATTTTTGACATTTGTGTGGCGGCACTATTTTCTTGCAACCAATAACTTTTTTATACTAACTCCTATAGTCCTGACTGAGGGTGCATTTTTTGCGGGCTGAAGTGTACTTTTTATTGGTACCAGTTTGGGATGCGTGTGACTTTTTTGATTTAATCTATTCCAATTTTTAGGGGACATGAAATAACCAAAAAAACACAATTTTGCCGTTTGGAATTTTTTTCTTCTACAGTGTTCAGCGTATGGGTTAAATTATGTTATATTTTAATAGATCTGACTTTTTGAGATGCATCAATACCAAATATGTGTAACTGGTTCTTATTTTATTTTTTATTTGTAAAATGACAAAAGGGGGGTGATTTGAAATTTTAATATATTTTTTACACTATTAAGCATTTTTTTTTTTACTTTAACTTTGAGTCCTAAACCACTAGGTACAAAAACCACTGGGGCCGCAATCATTTTTACACCTAATGCATTGATGACATGTTAGGTTTTGAGTGGGAATTTCTCAAAAATTGATTCGGTCACTTGGGAATTTTCCGCCAAAATTCGTTTGTTGAATTACTTCGGAACGAATGCGTTAAAAAAGCAGTATTTCCGGCTGCACAGAGCCTGCAGGGTGCTGTAGAACGTTGTGCCATGCTTAAATATGCGGGGGAGCTTGTTTTGGTCTTCATACAATTTTGTTTTTAGTATGACAGCAGATACTCCCGCCACTTTTAGAATGCTTAAATATAAAATTCCCTGGGCATTTAAAGGGGGCAAAACTGACCAAAAAACTGAAGCGGAATGTAGCTGAAAATTTATCCAGCGAAAGGGGAAAAAAAGAAGCTGGGCCAGGTGGCAACTTTGTGACGAGTATGGAGGTGACGGCGGCAGCCACAGCAGCATAGGTCAGGCATGGCAAATACATTCTGGGGTGGCAAAAAAACCGGGAAGCCACAGAGTGGCACAAAGGGGCTGAGAGCGGGGTTTTTGGCCCCGGCAGCAGTATGAGGTTAGGCAGTGGAACCCCAAGACATTCTGATGGCAAAACAGGGGAAGCCAAAGAAGGCACAAAGAATGAGAGGGGGTCCCGGCGCAGATGAGGTCAGGGGGTGGCACAAAGAATCCTGGAGGTGGCAAAAAAAAGTATTTGGCCACAGATGGACAATCACCGTGTGGAGGGGCAACACAGCCCCATGAGGTAGGAGTGGCACTGACTTCTGAGGTGGCAAAACAGTATTAGGCACAAAAGTGGCACAATCACACAGTGTGGAGGTCACGCGCGCAGTTAGGTCAGGCGGGCACAAGGGGCATTCGGAGGTGGCAAAACAATTAGGCCCCAGAAAAGGCACAATGACTGAGAGCGGAGGTCACGGGCCCGCCAGTTGGTCAGGGTGGGGACAATGACACAGTGTGGAGGACATGCAGCAGCCACCACAGCTGAGGTCAGCTGGCACAATGCACAGTGTGGGGTGTCCGGCAACACAACGGCAGCGCAGCTGAGGTCGACAGTGGGACAAAGACAGAGGTTTAGGGGGGTGGCAATACCAGTCCCTTGTAAAGATGGTGGGAGGCAGATGGAGAAATGGCAGCAGATGTTGGCATCAGGCGGGTGGCCATCAGAATGTGGGTGAGGCAGGTAGTTTGAACCCAGGTGCGCCAAGGCATTTGGGGTGTGGAAATTGGCCCCATCCCCCCTTTATTCTTTTGACAAAGGTCAGTCGTTCCACTTTTCCCCTGGACAAGCGGGGTTTTCCTTGGGGTAACGTGGCCCCCCGCCGCCTGAACCCCCGCTCTGTGCCACACTCGGCCGGGCAAGGGGCAGCTTCTCCACGCAAAAATTGGCAAATTGCGGCCACACATCAGTTTGGCGCCCAGTAGTCCAGGGATCTTCTAACGAGGTGGCAGAGTGCGTCCCAAATAGGCCACCACCGTTGGTTCAGGGACCTCCAGGGCCGTGCTGCTGCTGGGTGCCCCCCTCACTAGGCGGGTGAAAAGGGAAAGGGTCATCAGTGACTCCAGGCTTTGGTTACTCTGTTTGGGGCTGGTACTTTTTTTACCCCCCACCTTTCCCCCCAGCGCGGCGTAGTACTAGCGTGAGGAAAAACCCCTCAGACCCGTCAGAGGAGAGACATGCCGCCATAGGCAGCGGCCAAAATGTTACGGAGGATTTCCCTTAGTATTTGGTTTGTCTTCCCTTCAAAAGCTGGGGGAAAAAGGCTCCATTTTGGCCGGTAGCGGGGCCCAATAGGGTGGGAGCCAGAAGTCATCCCTCTGCCGGATGCGACTATTGGCTTCACTACCCAGGCAAATAACATGCTGGGGCCATTGCAAAGTGACTCCGAGGGCTCCCTGCCCCCTTTCCCACGTATACTGCCCCGGTGCGGGGGGGCATCTGCCTTCTTCCTATCCATCCCCCCTCCTCCAGGCCCCTGCTCCTCCTTTTTTGTAACTGGGTAGAAAATCCACTCTTCACCAGACAATGCTTCTGCCCCAAATGCCCTCCTCCTCCTCCTCCATTTCGTCCCACCGGGAACCATGTGGCCGCGGTTGTAGTGCCCGTCTCCGCCCCCTCCCAGACAGATTTTCAGATTGTTCCAGGACATGAAGCAGTGGAATGACTTTTCATCCCCTATCCTGGCACTGCAAATTTTAAAGTGCCCTCCCGAATGGCCCCCAACAAACGGCAGGTGTCACGCATGAGCTCCACTGGCGGGCATCAAAGTTACACAGGGGGGTACTTCTGTCGCCCTGGATATAAAAATTTTTTAAGGGGCCTTTTCTTGTTCATACGTGGGTCAAAAAAATGTGCGGCTGGAATTCCAGCGGGTGGAAACCCTTTGCATACAGGTGTGTTGGGGGAGGCCTTTTCGGGCCTTGCAAATCGAGGGGGGGTTTCCTGGCTTTGTACGAAGGTAAAGTGCATGAAACATTTTCCTGGCCATTTTCCCAAAATGTTCTGAAGTTGGTGGAAATTTACTTCGGGAAACCTTTCAAAAACCGGGTTTTGAACATGAGCCATACAGGGCGAAAGGGGAACCAACCCTTTCCTCAGTCCCGGGGCGGACCCCCAGTTCCTCCCTTTTGTCCTTTCCCCAGGGTTCCCAATTTGCAGTTGGCGCGGAGAAAGCCACACATCATGCTCCCATGGCACAGGAAAGTTTTTCCCTGTGTGACTTCGTTCCCCGAGGCAACCCAGGGGGTTAAAACTGCGTGACACCGCGGGCCCCTTTACACATGGGGGGTATGAGGGAAAACCCAGTATTTTGGGGAAAGGTGAGATGGGGGTTTGGTGGTGGAGGAGGAGGGGGGGGACATTGGCGCAGGTGCAGCAGTTTTGAAAATGTGGAGGAAAAAAGAGGGCGTCTCCTGCCCAAAGGGTTTTTTGGTGTCCCTTGGGCGGGAAAAGACTTTTACCCAGGGGGCCCGAAAAAGGACATGTATGGCTAGCCGTTTGTTAAAAGGCCCCCAAACTTTCCCGCTGCCGTGCCCCCTTTGGGAAACAAAAACCGATAAGAAAAGGGGCGGGCCCCAACCTTTCTGTTTTTCATTTTTATGATGGTTTTTGGGGTTTACTCCCTTTTTGGAAAAAAATTACGGTTTGGGAAACTCCCCATCTGGGTCGGCACAAGCCCATTAGTTCTCGGGAAGGGGTCCCGGGGGTCCCCAATTTGGGAAAGGGGGGGAAATTGCAGAAACCAAACCCCCTTGGACAGGAGCACGGGTAGCTGCTGCACCTTGGGATGGTTGGACCCCATACTGTTGTTTTTTTGCAATGGGCCTGGGTCTGAAGGGACTGTTTGGCCCATGAGTAGCAAGGGAGGGCATCGGGGCCCGGGGGGGGGTTGTGTAAAAAGAGAAAAGGCCCCTTTTCTGAAAGAGGGGGGTGGAGCCTTGACTGGCGGGAAATTGGCAGGGTTTCCCACTGGGCGCTGCTGTGCTGCTGTTGTCCCCGGCGGGCAGGAGGGACCCCAAATCTGGCCACTTTTCTCCCAGGCCACCGGATGGTGACTGGCATGTGTTAAACCCCAGGGCCCGTGGGTTGAAAAACGTTAGCTCCCGGGCCCACGCTTAATTTCCCCAAAATTTTTTCTACATTACCCATTTTGGGCTCCTCCGGTGCTTTTTTTAGCAAAAAAATTTTCCCAAAACCCGCACATTTTTATCGGTTTTTACCGCCAACGCCCCGCATGGTGATTCTCCCACCCCTTTGCCCGCTTGACCCCCTGTGCTGTTTACTTTTTGGAATTTGCGAAGGGGGTTTTTTTTCCCTGTGGCCGTTTGGGGCTCCCGCCTCACACTGCCTGCTACCCTGTTTAAATCCCCGGCCCCACGCCCCACTTTGGGGCTGCGTGCTCCCTTTGAAGCGCAAGCTGACCCCCCTTTCTCCGGGACGATGTTGAACCCCTTTTCCTCACCCGGCTCCCAATTTGCGGTGGTTTCTTTAATTTTCTTTTTTGTGTTTCCTTTCGTCCTGCTGTCCTCAACCCCGGGGTTTTTTAGGTGTCCCGAGGTTTGACCTCTCAAACCCAGGGACCCCCCTGCCATTTCCACATCTATACCTTTGCCGCCTACTGCAGGAAAGGCGTTTTGGCCCCATTTTTGGGCAGCCAAGTGCTGGGGACTCCCATCCTAAAATTTGGGTTCACCCTTTTAATTATTTTGGGCGCTGGGGCCCAGCCCCCACATATTTAATCTCTGGCTGGGGGAAAACCGGAGGGGGCAGAGGGGGGGGTTGGGCCCAGGTGGGGCCCGCGGGCCCCGCCCCGGGCCTTGCCAAACAATGGTTGTGTTTTGGGTTCCCAAACTCTTGGTGGGGTTTGTAGATTTTCTTTGGGGAGGAAGGGGGGAAATTGACCTAGTCAACCAATCAAGAACGCTTTTTTTTTGCTGAACGACACAGGGCCGCTAGATGAAGCGGAAGTTTTTGGCCTAAACCGAGTAAACCCCTGCTGCGAGGGTCCCCTTGCTGGGGCTGCGCCCTGGGCATGTTCCAAAAAATTTTTGTGCCACTCCCACCCCGCGGGTTTGCAAAAGCCTCCCAATTTCTCTGTCTAAACTTACTTTTTGGGTTTTTAAAATGAAAACAGACATGTTTGATGTTTGATTTTCTGTATATGAAAAAATATACACCCGTTTTTGACTCCAAATAAAACCCAGAAAACAAGCTTGGGTAACCCTTGGAAAATTAAATTGCGTCCAAAAAAGGGCCCGGGAAAAAAAAATTTTACTTTTTATGTGTCTTTAAAAAACATGGGGTTTTTTTCTAAATGTAAAAGAAAAAACGGCTTAAATTTAATTTTTTTGGACATGAATTGGGTCCCGGAAAAATGTATATTTTTTGGGGCTTTTGAAAAAGAGGTTTTTTTTTTTGTCAGCACCCCAGAAAAAACCAAGGGTTTAAATTTAACCCATGTATGAAAATTCCCCAAAAAAATTGAGCCCAAAAAACTATTTAGCTTTGTAGGGGGTTTTCCCCAAAATTTTGCGTGTTTTCAAACCCCCACACAACAAGGTTACAGTTGAAATTTAACCTTTGTTTTGGGGAATTAGGCACGGGAAAAAATTTTTTATTTTTTTGGCTTTTGAAAAAGACGGTTTTTTTTTTGTCGCAAAACGAAAAAAACAAGTTAAATTTAACCTTGGTTTGTAAATTGCGCCCAAATTTGAGCCGCACAAACTAGTAGTTTTTGTAGCGTTTTTCCAATTTGCAGTGTTTTCAAAGCCACAAAAACAAGATACAGTTGTAATTAACCTTTGTTTGTGAATTAGGCTACAGGAAAATTTTATTTTTTTGGCGTTAAAAAAAAAAAGGGTTTTATTTTTTTCAGTTTTCACACCCGAAAAAACAACGCTTAAATTAACCCCGGGGATGAAAAATTTGCCCCAAAGTTTTTGAGCCGCAAAAAAATTTAGTACCCTTTTTAGCGGGTTAAAAATTGCGTTTTTTTCTACCCCACACAAAAAAGGGGATACATTTGAAATTAAACCTTTGTTTTTGTGAATTGGGGCTCCCCAGGAAAAATTTAAATATATTTTGGGTTAAAAAAAGGGTTTATTTTTTTTTCACCCACACCAGCAAAAAAAAAACGATTAATTAACCCCTAGAGGAAAATTTGGGCCCCAAAAAGAATTGAGCCCGCAAAAATTTTAGTAGCTTTGTAGGTGTTCCCCAAATTGCGTGTTTTCTACGCCCCCACAAAAGAGTTTACAGTTGAAATTAACCTTTGCTTGTGTTTTTAGGTACGGGAAAAAAATTTAGAAAATTTTTTAGCGTTGAAAAAGGGGTTTTTCTTGGGGTCGCAAAACCACCCAAAAAACGTTAATTAAACCCCTTTGGATGAAAAATTGCCCCAAAAGGGAATTGAGCCCCACAAACTAGTAGTTTGTAGCGTGTTAAAAATTTCGTTTTTTTTAAAAGCCACCAAAAAAGTGATGAAAGTTGAAATTAAAACCCCTTTTGCTTGTGAATTGGGCTACGGGAAAAAGTAAATTTTGGCTTTTAAAAAAGCCGGGTTTAAATTTTTTAAACCCACACCAGCAAAACAAGGGTTAAATTTAAACCCCCCCGGGGATGTAAATTGCGCCAAAGAATTTACCCCCAAAAAACTAGAGTTTTTAGCTTGTTCAAATTGCGTGTTTTTACGCCACAAAAACCAAGAGTTTGCAGTTGTAAATTCCCCTTTTGTTTGTGAATTAGGCTCCCGGGAAAAAATGAAATATTTTTTGGGCCCGGTTAAAAAAGACGGTTTTTTTTTGTCAGCACACCAGAAAACCAAAGTTTAAATTAAACCCCCTGGATGAAAATTTCCCAAAAAAGGGGGGGGAAAAAATTTTGAGCCGAAACCAAACTAGTAGTTTTTTGGGCGTTTTTAAAATTGCGTGTTTTCTACCCCACCCCCAAAAGAGTAAGTTGAAAATTAAAACCTTTGCTTTTTAAATTTAAGGGCTACGGGAAAAAAAAATTTATATATTTTGGCTTTGGGAAAAAAACGGTTTTCTTGGGGTCGAAACTAAACCAGCAAAACAACGTTTAATTTTAACCCCTGGTTTTGAAAATTTGCGCCAAAAAAATTGACCCCCCAACAAATAGTACCCTTTGTAGCGTTTTTACAATTGCAGTGTTTTCTTTTGCCACACAACAAGAGTTTAACAGTTGAAATTTAAAACCTTTGCTTTTTGAATTAGGTCAGGAAAAAAATTTATATTTTTTGGGTTTTAAAAAAAGACGGTTTCTTGGGGTCAGCACACCAAAAACCAAAAAAAAAATTAAATTTAAACCCTGGATGTAAATTGCGCCAAAGAATTGAGCCCCAAAAATTAGTAGCTTTTTTTGCTTTGGTTCCCAATTGCTGTTTTTTTACGCCACAACAACAAGAGATACAGTTGAAATTAATTTTTGTTGGGGGAATTAGGCTACGGAAAAATTTATATATTTTGGGGGTTGAAAAAGCCCGGGTTTATTTTTGTCACCCACACAAAAAAACCAACGTTTAAATTTAAAACCCCGGGATGTAAATTGGGGCCTAGAATTGAGCCCCCAAACTAGAAAGCTTTGTAGGTTTTACAATTGCGTGTTTTCTTCCCGCACAAAAACAAGGAAAACAGTTTGTTTTTTTTCCCTTTGCTTGTGAATTAGGCTCAGAAAAAATTTATATATTTTGGCTTTGAAAAAAGGGAGGGTTTTCCCTTGGGGTCACCCACCCCAGCAAAACAACCCCTTAAATTTAAACCCCCTGGATGTAAATTGCGCCAAAAAATTTTGACCCCCACAAATATTTTGCTTTGTAGGTTTGTTAAAAAATTGCGGGTTTTCTACGCCACACAACAAAAAGTTTCAGTTGAAATTTTAACCCTTTTGCTTGTAAATTAGGCTACGGAAAAAATTTATATTTTTTTCCCGTTAAAAAAGAGGGTTTCTTGGGGTCAGCACAAAAGAAAAATACAACGATAATTAAATCCTGGATTTTAAAATTGCGCCAAAGTTTTTGGCCCCACAAAAATAGTAGTTTTGGTAGGTGTTACAATTGCGTTTTTTCTACCCCAAACCCCAAAAAAGAGATTGAGTTGAAATTTAACCTTTTGTTGGTAAATTGGGGTACGGGAAAAAAATGTTATATTTTAGCGTTAAAAAAAGATGGTTTTTTTGGGGGTTTCAGCCACCAGCAAAACAACGTTTAAATTTTAAAACCCCTGGATTTTAAATTGCGCCAAAGAATTGAGCCCCACATACTAGTGTTTGTTAGCGTGTTACAATTGGGGTGTTTTCTGCCCCCAAAAAAGAGATGCAGTTGTAATTAACCTTTTTTGTAAATTTTTAGGTTTCGGGAAAAAAATTTATATTTTTTGGGGGTTTGAAAAAGTCGGTTTTTTTTGTCAGCACCCAGAAAAAAAAACGTTTAAATTTAAACCCCCTTTGGATGTTAAATTGCGCCAAAGAAATTGACCCCGCAAAAACTTTAGTTTTTTGTAGGGTGTTAAATTGGTTTTTTTCCCAAACGCCACACAACAAGGGTTTACAGTTGTAATTAACCCTTTGGGTTTTTGGGGAAATTAGGCTACAGGAAAAATTTATATTTTTTGGGGAGTTAAAAAAGCGGTTTCTTGGGTCGGGCACACCACCCAAAAAAAAAAGTTTAAATTTAAACCCCGGGGATTAAATTGCGCCAAAGAATTGAGCCCAAAAAAATTTGTAGCTTTGTGCATGTTACAATTGCGTGTTTTTCTCGCCACACAACAAAAGTTTTACAGTTGTAATTAACTTTGCTTGGGGAATTAGGTACAGGAAAAATTTAAATATTTTGGCGTTGAAAAGGAGGTTTTTTGGGGGTAAGCCACCAGCAAAACAACGTTTTAATTTAAAAACCTTTTGGGGGTAAATTGCCCCCAAAAGGGAATTTTGCCCCCCACAAAATATTTGCTTTGTCCCAGTTAAAATTTGGGGGTTTTTTTTACGCCACAAAAACAAGAGTACAGTTGTAATTACCCTTTGGGCTTGTGAATTAGGTTTCAAAAAAAATTTTTTAAATTTTTTGGCGTTAAAAAAGACGGTTTTTTTTTTGGTCAGCACACCGCAAAAAAAAACGTTTAAATTTCCCCCTGGATGTAAAGTTGCCCCAAAAAATTTGGGAAGCCCCACAAAATAGTACCCTTTGTAGCGTGGTTACCAATTGCGTTTTTCTACGCCCCCAAAAACAAGGGGTTTTAAGTTTTTAATTTTTAACCTTGCTTTTTAAATTTAAAGGTACAGGAAAAAAATTAATTTTTTTGGGGGTTAAAAAAGACGGTTTCGGGGGGGGTCGCACACAGCAAAAAAAAGTTTAAATTTTAACCCCCTGGATTTTAAATTGCGCAAAAAAAATTGAGTTTGCAAAATAGTAGCTTTTTTAGCGTGTTAAAATTTGGGGGTGTTTTTTACGCCCCACAACAAGAGATCCCGGTTGAAATTTAAACCTTTGTTTTGTAAATTGGGCAAAGGGAAATTTAATTTTTTATTTTTTTGGTTTTTGGAAAAGACGGTTTTTTTTTTGTAAAGCACAACACCAAAAAACGTTTTTAAATTTAACCCCCTTGATGAAAATTTGGGCCCCCAAAGTATTAAGGCACAAATTTATTTAGCTTTGTAACGTGTTCCCAAATTGCGTTTTTTTCTACGCCAAAACAACAAAAAAAATTAAGTTGAAAAAAAACCTTTGCTTTTTTTGAATTAGGTACAAAAAAAAAAAAATTTTTTAAAATTTATTTTGGCGTTAAAAAAGACGGTTTTCTTGGGGCAGCAAACTAGAAAAACAACGTTTAAATTAAAACCCCCTGGAGGGTTTTTTGGGCCAAAGAATTGGGGGCCCCAAAAAAAGTAGTTTTTTGCGTGTTCCCAATTGCGTGTTTTTACGCCACACAACAAGGATACAGTTTTTTAAATTAACCTTTGTTTTTAAATTAGGTACAGGAAAAATTTTTATATTTTGGCTTGTTAAAAAAGACGGTTTCTTGGGGTCAGCACACCAGCAAAACAATGCTTAATTAACCCCTGGATGTAAATTGCGCAATAGATTTGAGCAGCCAAAAATGAAGTGGTATTTGTATTGTAAAAACGCTGTTTCTTTAAATGAATACAACAGGAACTGGCTTAATCCCACTTGGATATTGAATGTATATGCAGCTGCCAGTGGACGCACACTGGACTTTCAGATCCAATACCCAAAAAATTAGAAATAGAACATTAAAGAGAACAGTCTCTGAGACAAGCTGAGACACCCGACAGAAAATCGCTATATAAAAATCAATTCTTCAGTAAGAGCTATCACGCCCGGCAGCACCTTCCTGATGAGCACAGTAAAGAGGAGTGTGAGCTCCCGGCGTCGTGCCGGACTTATATAGTGCGGTGACGTCACAGAATCCCGACGGTTCTGATTGGCTTATCCTCTGCACATGTCATGCAGGCTATGCCCTTCTTCTCCAGAGTGGGTTTTGAACCCATGAGGAGTGGCCACATGTGTAACTGCCAGTTTTTATCAATCAAAAGACACTTGTTAAAATAAAACAAAAATTTTTCGATTCGTTCCCGAACCGAATTTTTCCTGAAATTTTCTAAAACGAGTTCACTTCGTTGAGTTCCCCCTTTCTTAAATTAGGTTTACAAGATGGCGTTTTACTCTTGTGTCTGGGGCGTGGAAGTTTTACTTGGTTTCCCAAACTGCCATGTTAACTGATCGGGAGCCCATAATTTCGCCACGGGCACCCCGATCGAATTGAGGAACGGTGCACGGCACCATTTTTCATTAATTTAGATGTTGCACCCATTTTGCCCGACGTATGGGGTTTTTAAACAGTGCGGGCGGGGGGGGGGGGGCACCCATCCACGCTGTAACGCCAAGGTTGCGCAAATTTAGCAGTTTAACACCCAGCAGTTGTGTAGTGGGATCGTGCTGCAAGTCTGCTGCACATTCCCTTATGGGCACTTGGACTCACCCATACGTCCAGCTGGGGCAAGGGGTTAATATAGATAATTAGCTCTTAATTACACTTAAAATTCTGCCATATTAGTTGCTATATTGTGTTGTGAAGGAAATATTACTTTCCTTGATATTCTTCTTGGGTTTGGACATTTGTAGTAATTCATTCCTGTTTTAAATGTTGGCTATTTTGATAGCTCTATTCAAACTACTGGCAGAATGACCTCTGTTATTAAGTCTTTGAGAGATACGTTTAGTCCCTTTTTCAAAGTCTTGCTGCATACTGCATTTGCGTTTTGATCTAATAAATTCTCCCAATGGTAGATTGGCTATCACATGTTTCGGGTGACAGCTGGTGGCGTGTAATATCGCATTACCAGAAATCGGCTTTCTGTATGTAGTGGTAATGACTATACCTCTTTCCACATCGCTTTGTAGTATGGAAGATACAGGTCCATGTCAAATTAGCAGGGTATTATCTATGTATCTTTCGTACCAGAAAACGTAATAAAAAAATGGATTATGCACAGAATAGATGAATTTTTCTTCCTACTACATAACATACTGTAAATATTAGCCAGAGATGACGAGTAACACATGCCTATAGGACATCCTTGTGTCTGAAGATAGAATGTATGTTAAAAAAGAAGTAATTATGACACAATAAAAACAAAATAATACAGTTTTTATATACTCCTTTAAATTTGAATTATATGAATAGTTTTATTTTTGTTTTTTTCTTTTTAAATGCTATAATTTTAAAGCAATCTTTCACAGACACCCATTATAAAAACCACTTTACTTTGCCATCCCCCTAGGATATTTTTGAATCTTGTTTGTAAATTGGGCTTCTCATCACCAATGGTTGTAGGTGTTGATCCAATCAACTTCCTATTTTTCGAATAAACAAATGCCCTTAAAATAGGGGTCTTTAAAGGGGTTTTTGGAAACTTCTCCATCCAGCAGACCTTTTTTTTTAAAAAATCAAAGCCCCATTTAACAGCCCTTAATTTAACTTTGCTCAATTAAAATTTCCCTAAAAAAAACACAGGTCATGATCCTCAGCTCCCTTTAAAACAGTTCTCAAAAATTTTAATGAATGTTTTAGCTTTTAGAGGGGGTTTTTTATTTTTTCTTAGACAGTTTTGGGACAGATGCAATTGTTTAATTAATGAAACACTTTATTAATTAAGCCTCGACTCACCCCCGTTTTTTTTTTTCCCCCTGTGGGAACAAAGGGAAAAGGGGTGGAAATTTGGGATTGTTCATACATTATTAACTACATCACTACTTTTGTTTAAATTTTTAAGAATGTGGGGCAATGAAAAAATAAAGTTTTTACCAAACATTTTTGTTCTTGATTTAGCTTTTTTCAAAGCAATTCTCATTTCCTGCCTCTGTATAAAAGTAGGTTACTGACTACCTCTCTGCTTTATCAGCATCGGTCAGGTGGAAAGTTCTGATGTCAACCCTGTGTCTGTCACTGTGTGAATACATTTAAAAGGGCAGATTTAAACCAGCCCCTGATAAAATTTAAAATAACTTCAAACTTGCTCCCACATGTTGCCCATTGGGGGCTGGACCCCCCATTCTAAAAAGTAATGCTAAGGCAGTATTTGTAAAGTATTAATTTATTTTGTTGTTAAAATTGTGTTTTGTAAGTCAAATGGTATAAACGGGTTTCAACATTTTAAAGGACCAGAAAAATAAAATCAATTTTAAGGGTTTTTTAGTTTATTTCAAAACCAAAAACTTTTTTTTTATGTTGGATCATAATAAGGGGTTGGGTACCACACTTTTGTCTTAAAGCACAAGGTTTTAAAAAGTTGACACCGGAAAACCTTTCCCAATCATTTTGACCAAGGTTTTTTGTAAATTTTAAAAAAGGAAAAAAATACTCCCAGAACCACATTAATGAGTTTCAAAGAGCAAAAATGATCATATTTGTTTTTTTCAATGCATTTTCATACGTGGGTTTGAGTGGGTGTAAAAAATAATTTTTAAGGGGAAAACAGTCTTTCAGTCTTCTCTTTTAATCTAAAGGTTTTTTTTTATTATTTTTAAATTTAAATTTTTAAAAAAAATTTTTAAAATTTTTTTTAATTTAAATTTAAAAAATTTATTAATTTTTGGGGAAAAGCAAAGAAAAAATTTGCCCCAAAATTATAAAGTTAAGTTTTAAAGGGTCCCCAAAAAAATGGGCCCTTTTTGGAAAAATTTCCCCTTTTTTTTTAAAAACAAAAAAATTTAAATATTTTTTTTATTGAATCCCCCTTTAAAAGATAAAAGCCATTCCTTTAGTATTTTGAATATTCTATAGTCCCTTGGAAAAATAGGGGGAGTTTTTGTTTGGTTGCTGTGGGCAGAAAAAGTGAGTTTTAGAACCTAGACAGTTTTCATACATTGGCCCATAATGTCAATTAAACTGCATTATATACAAAACCACAAAAAAATGGTGCATTTGTGTTTTACCTTTTAGACAGTGTTGGACAGGCTGGAGCTGAAGCACCATGCATCGGGTCAGGGCCAGGTATTTGAACTTACAGTGCCAGAGGGAGAAGGGAGGGCCCTTTTGTGGCAATTCTATTTTCACATTTTTTTCACTACCCCGTAGATCTTCAGTGTAACGTACTGTGCCACATAAAAGGTTCCACAGTCTCACTACTCTTACAGTAAAGAATCCCTTTCTGTGTTATGTAGAATTGTTTTTTTCTTTCGGCGTAGAGGATGCCCCCCCTTGTTATGATACAATCCTGGGTATATAAATAAGATCTTGGGAGAGATCTCTATATTGACCTTTAATATATTTATTATACATATTGATTATGGTCCCCAAAAGCCTCTTTCTTAAAACTAAATAACCTAATCCTTGCTTATATTTCGGGTATTGTAGTTCTACCCAGTCCCCCTTTTTTTGTTTTTGTTGCCCACATTTTGTACCTGTTCAAGCTCTATAATGTCTTTCCTGTGAACTGGTGTCCAAAACTCTACATAATATTCCATGTGCGGTCTGACCAGTGACTTGTATAATGTTAGAATGATTTTCTCATCATGTGCATCTATGCCCCTTTTAGTACACCCCATGATCCTGTTTTCCTTGGCAGCTGCTGCCTAACACTGGCTGCTACAAGTAAGTTTACTGTCTACTAGGATTCCCAAGTCCTTCTCCATGTTACTTTTTCCCCAGTGTTTTTCCGTTTAACAAGTAATCATGGAAAGGATTTTTCCGTTAAACCTCATCTGCCATTTCTATGTCCAGGCCTCCAACTTATCCAGATCCCTTTGTAATAAAATATTATCCTCTATTGTGTTGATTACTTTACAGAGCTTAGTATAATCTGCAAAGATTATCTGCAATGATCTTATACATGCAATCTATGTGTAAGATCATTAATGAAAATATTAAAGAGGATAGGTCCCCAATTTTTTTAAACCTTTGGGTTTACCCTAGTAACAGGGGTTTCCAGTCTGGAAAGTCCCGTTAATCTCCCCCTTTGTTTTCTATCACTGGGGCAAGTTTTTTCCCCACTTGCAAACATTTTCCCCTTATTTTCCTTGCTTTTCATTTTATTAACACCTTTTTATGGGGCACTGAAATCAAAGTTTTAGAAAAATCTTTTTTATTTGGGCATCCAATGCCTCCCCCTTTTTCGGGTTCTAAAATTTAAACCCCCCTCATGAAAGTGTTTGGATTATTTTTGGCAGGTTTGATCCTTAATAAAAACCATGGGGAAAAGGGAGTTATGAAATTTATTTCTTTTTGAAAATTTTTCCCTTTTTTATAGCTTTCCCCCAGTTTTAACCTTTTAAAAAATTTTCCCCACAACACAGGTTAAACTTACCGCCTGTATTTTTAAAGGATCACTTTTTGATTTTTTTTGAATTTTGGCCCCAAAATTTTTGCAATGCAAAAATTCTTTGGCTTATACTCTTTTTATTTAACAGCCCATAAATTTTTAAAAAAGGGGCCCTATCTATGACTTTAAACCTTAAAAACTCCCTTGGGGACAGTTTTTATGAAAATCCCAATAAAAACCTTTTGATTTGTCTTTTTTTAATTTTCTTTAAGGAGGGGTTTGCAATTCCCTTCCGGGGTTTTTTTAAAACAAAAAAATTTTAAAGGTGGATTTTTTACCTAACCCCTTGCTAAATCAACGGGAAAGGGGTCTTTTTCCCTTTTAGTACACCAGTGGAGAAAAAAAATGTTTTTTAAAGGGTTTGTTTTTTCCCTTCTTTTTTTTCCCCCCTTTCCCCCAAATTTACCCCTTATTTTTAAAAAGGGCCCAACATTTTCAGTTTTAAATCTTTTTTAAATTTTTTTAGTTAAAAATATTTTGGGGTTATTTTTTACTTTTTGGGAAATCTGTTTTTCCCCTTTTTCCCCGGATTTGCTGTCTTTATCTTTTAATTTTAAAATAATTTTAATTTTTTCCCCTTATGGGTTTTTTGGGCCCTCTTCACTGCCCCCCTGTTTAAGTAGTTTAAAACTGTTTTTTTTTTTATTTTTTTCCCTCCTTTTAAAATCTCGGTTTTTCCTTTATTGTTTTTTTCCTGTTTCTAATCATTTTTTTTCCTTTAAGGAAATGTCCCTCTCATTTTTGGGCGCTTAAGATGTTTTTAAAAGATTCCTTATTTTTTGTTTCTTTTTTTTATTTTTGAAGCCCCTTTGTCCCAGTCAAATGCGGGTTTTTAGGGCCTTCTACTAAGCAGATTAAAATCATTTTCCTAAAATTTCAGTGTTTTTTTTTGACCCCCTTGACAAAATTCTTTTTTGAGGTTAAAATAAAAATTTTTTTATATTGTGGTTCAAATATTAAAAATGGACATTTAAAGAACATTTTGCTTCACCAAAAAATTTCTGGTTTTTTTTTACCCCCGAGATCTAGCGAAAGTCCCTTTTCGTTTTTTTTTTAAAGGGGGCCCGCACCCCCCGGTTTGGTTTCCTTGTGTGCTTGGTAAATGGGGAGGCGTGCTGGGGGCCCCTGTGCCGCACAGAAACAAAATGAAGAACCAATTTTGGGGGTTTTCATTTATGGAAAAACCAAGGGATTTTTTTTACTGAAATTAGAACAGGTAAACCATTTTTAAAAAAGTGGTTTACCTGGCCAAAATTTTGTTTTTCTGCACTAGAATGAAATTTGATATATGACCCACAGTTAGGACGGGGATTCTAGTTTTAGGGGCTTTTCAACATAACTTTTATGCGCTTTTTTAAAAAATGGTTTTAATGGGTCCCAAAAATTGTGTTTTGTTCCCCAAAATTTAAAAGAAAGGCCCTTTTTTCTTAATTTGGATCTTCCTCCACGTGGGAAGGGAAAATTATCTTTGATCATTTGCAAAAAAACCTTTTTCTTTTTTTTGAGGCCCACAGGTTTTGGGGTTCCCAAATTTATGTTTGGTTAGTTAATGTAGCCCATAATAACAAACCTCTTTTAGGATTATCAGCCTTCTTTTGGGTTTTTTAAGGGAGTATACCCTTTTCATTTTGTTCTGGTTATTTTTTTGGGGGGCCTATAGCAGACCCTTAGTGGGAATTTTTTTATCATTTTTTTTTACCCCCCTTTGTATATTACCCTTTTAAAGGGCCCTAACATTTTTCATTTTACTGTTTTTTTTATCTTCCTGAATTAAATGGCTTCAGAAGGATTTTCCCCATAAAAGACATTTTTTAACCTCCCCCTTTTTTGGTTTTTTTTTGATTTTTCCCTAAATAAATTTAACCTAAAATTTTAACCCCCCAGTCGTAGCTTGTCCACCCCTGTTAATTTAAACCCCCCCACTATTTTCATTTTTTAATAAAAGAAAAATTTTTTAATTTTTTAAATTCAGGTATTTTGGTTGGTGAGACTCCTGGCATTGGGTCAACATGCAATTTAGAGGTTTTTTTG
>JAODAL010037885.1:0-39869 GCA_025379985.1 Phyllomedusa bahiana | reverse complement strand
TGGGGGAAAAAAAAGGGCATTTTCCCCAAAATTTTCTGACCGGCCTTGTTCAGTGCATACTAATAAAGCCATTGGGTTTGGCTTTAGATAGACGATTCTAACCTGATTCTGACTGAAACGTCTTATAAAGTGGTACTGAACTCAAATTTAGAACAGGTTTTGTTGTATGACCACAGTTTTGACCTATTTTATGCTGAGATGATACTCTAAAAAACACATAAAAAAATGGGACATTACTTACTCAAAAAACACTAAAATTTTTGGGCAATATTCACAGCACAGTGGCTGGACAAGACTGAACCCAGTAGCAGGCAGCTCTGGCCTACATGCTACCTGGGAAATATTAACAGGTGCAGCTAATTGCTGAGCAGCCACTACTAGGGGAACAATTAGATGATAAAAAACTGCACATCAAATTAATACCTGTTCATACCAGCATGCAGAAAAGCCACAGTATAATGCATGGGGAGATTGCACAAATGCAAAATCCCAAATAAAAAAACCCAAAACTCACACTCTCACAATGCATGAGGGGGGTGGTTGCGGGTTTACTTACATTGCATATAAATAAGACAGTACAAAAGGGTGCCATAAATACAGTAAGTGTGGTACACCATGCTGGCTTACAACCTATTAGTAACGCCCATACTATTAGATTAGGTGGGTTGCCCAGCACTTTCTGGGTTTCCAACACAAAAAACACATAACCAAACCATCAAAATTATTTAAAAAGTTAGGGTTTTGTTTACAGGGCCTACAACTTGCCCCTCAAAATTTACTAATTCTGAAATTCCTATCAATTTAAAAGTTCAAATAGCACAGATTTTGTCACATATCAGTTCTTGATGAGGATTTCACATAGATTCTATGCAGAAACCCTATTAAATGGACTATTAGTCTGTGCCCAAAACCACTGCATACAAAGTCCATATGTGTGGTGTGGACAGGGCCTTATTGTTATAAGTTTATAGGTTAAACACATGGAAATCACTTTCAATGATGATAACAGATTGAGGACTTCTTAAGTTTTTCTTGGTTGCTACTCAGATTTTGCAAGCAGTGCATGTGAAGCAATGACCCGAATTTGCAACGGTTTAAAACATTTTCCATGGGGAAAACCTGATATCACTTTCTGTCTGACAATAAACAGTTAAAACCCAGGGCTAGTAGACTATTCGCTGGAGTAATCTGAGAATAGTTGTTTGCAGAAAGTCTAGGATTTTACATAGCTGAAACTCAGTGGAATGGAAAGAACTCCAAGAACAGACTCATCATATCTACAAAGCCGAAATTTATGTTCCATATCAATAGCCCCAGGGATATAAAATTGGTTAATCCTTTAATAGCCAGAGGGTTCACCAGCGCCCTCATTTTACTTTATGTGCATGACCCCTTTGGCTGCTGGAAGGTTAATATATGTGGAAAAAGTATTTAAACTTTTGAAGGACTTTAGAGAGAAGATGTTGGCAAAGACACAAGCCACTTCTCAGACTCATAAAAGCATTGTAGGTCTTTTATAACAGTTACACAATTGTTATTAACTTGCTGTCGGCTGTGCAAGTTATAAATTATATAGATAATGCAAAATGTATGTGAAAATAATTAAACAAAGGTATAATTGCTCTGTGACAAGGACAGTCTACAACCTTGGATGTGGTATACACAGATAAGAAAAGAGAATCTATTGCTTGCTTACAGCTTCAATTAAGGTTTCCATACAAGTTAACTAGCTGTGGAACAGACTATTTCTCCTGATCCCTTTTCCTCATGTACATAAACTCTTGGGCAGGGCTGTCTTATCCATTGGGCAAAATTGGCAGTTCCTCAGGGGTCCTACGAGCATAGGGGCTCCAGGCGGTTAGAGATAAAGTGATATTTGTTCCTTATACAGCGGTGTTATTTGGTAACTGTATAACCATCATTTAGAGATATCATACATAGAATTTTTTTTCTAGCTATTGGTACGTATTTATATAAAATATATTTATATCAATACAATTTTATAGACTGTGGCAACTCTACACAGAAACGAACCAGCAGCACTTTGCAGAAGCTAAGAAAGAAAAACATTCAATATATGAATTATTTCAAAGAGTATTTCAGCTGCCTATATTTCATAAAGGAATCTAAGACTCTAAGCGCACAGTTTGATTAAAACTGTGAGGGCCCATCCACAAAAGTGAACCCAGTTCAGATGAGGGCCTTCTCTAAACAAACAAACAATCTCTCTCAATGTCTAGCCAGACCTCTATACTTTTCAGATCACGAGTTTCATGTCCATCTTATCCATTGGGCACACTAGGAAGTTGCCTGGAGGTCCCACAAATATAGGGGCCCCAGGTGGTGAATGTATATCCTGGGACTCCAGAACATACAAGAGATCATTGGCTTGTCCCGACATAGGTGGTGTAGTGATATGGGATTGCTTGGAGGTGGTTAGAGGAGTGGCATCATGTGGTGTCATGTTTGGGTTTGGCTAGAGACATGGTATTTGAATGATCCTGTTTGGTGGGCATAAGCCACTTCAGTGAGTAAAATCAAGAAAGTCTGCATGAAGAGCTCCTTCATCTCTTGAAGAAATTCAATACGCTATAAAGTTGCAGACTTAGAACAATCAACCAGTTTCAAATATTTTTTATTTCATCCAAAATAAAGCATACAAAATTATAAAAATACTTGCTATTTTTAGTACATCTGCAGTTGCTTATAGGTATTCATAAGAGAATCCTCCACATCCAAGTTTCAAGCACAATAGGAAGGAAATCAGTCCAACCGATGGCAAAGATTTCGAGGGCATGAACCACCCTTTTTCTCAAGATTTCTTTTCTATTGTGCATGAAACTTGATTGTAGAGTATTCCCTTACAAATACCTACAGTTGAAACCAGAAGTTTACATACACTATATAAAAAGACACATATGCATGTTTTTCTCACTATCTGCTGTGAAATCAGAATAAACCTTACCTGTTTTAGGTCACATAGGATTACCAAAATCATTTATATTTGCCAAATGCCAGAATAATGAGAGAGAATTTATTTGGGTCAAACGTTTTGGGTATCCTTCCACAAGCTTCTCACAATAGTTGGTAGGAATTTTGGCCCATTCCTCTTGAAAAACTGGTGTAACTGAGCCATGTTTGTAGGTCACCATGCTCACACCTGCCTTTTCACCTTTGACTATAAATTTTCAATAGGATTGAGATCAGGGATTTGTGATGGCTACTCCAAAACAGTAAACACGCTTGAGAAAGCGTGAGTACACGCGAAACGATCGTAGGCTGTTTGCTATACCATCTGTCCCCGCCTGCTGCTATGCTGCAATCTTGAATTAAAGTATCGCTACAAAGTTCCGGTGAGTGCCGCCTGTTTTCTCTTTTACTTGCTACGCCAAAACATTGACTTGGTTATCCTTAAGCCACTTTGTAACCTGTTTGGCAGTATGCTTCAGGTCATTGTCCATTTGGAAGACCCATTTTCGCCCAAGCTTTAACTTCGTGGCTGATGTCTTGAGATGCTGCTTCAGTATTGCCACAAAATCTTCTTTTCTCATGATGCCATCTATTTTGTGAAGTGCACCAGTCCCTCCTGCTGTAAAACAACCTCACAACATGATGCTGCCACCCCTGTGTTTCACAGTTTGGATGGTGTTCCTATGCTTCCAAGCTTCTCCCTTTTTCCTCCAAACGCAACAATGGTCATTATGGCCAAACTGTTCAATTTTAGTTTCGTCAAACCACAGGACCTGTCTCCAAAAATGTAAGGCTTTGTTCCTGTGTGCATTTTCAAACATTAACCTGGCTTTTACGTGTTTCTTTTGGAGTAATGGCTTCTTCCTGGCAGAGTGGCTTTTCAGCTCATGTTGATACAGTACTCGTTTCACTGTAGGTAATGACACAATCTTACCAGCTTCTGATGTTTGGAAATTTAACCCAATGATGCACTAGACTGTGCAAATTCTCTTCCTGATATCTTGGCTGATTTCTTTAGACTTTCCCATGATGTTACACACAGAAACAGTGTGTTTCTGGTGTGCATTTAAAATACATCCAGAGGTGTCTCTCTAATTAACTCATCTGTTGCCTATCAGAAATTTCCCAAGACATGACATCATCATATGGGCTGTCCCAAACTGTTTAAAGGCATAATAATCGTAGTGTATGTAAAATTTTGACTTTGTAGAAAGTAATAACAATGCCTTAAAAATTCTCTTTCTCTCATTATTCTTGTATGTGACAAATATAAATAATTTTGATAATCCTAATTGACCTAAAATTGGTAAGGTTTATTTCATGTCAGATAGTGAGAAAAACGTGCATATGTGTCTTTTTATATAGTGTATGTAAATTTCTGGTTTCAACTGTAGATGAACTGCTAATAGCAAGTATTTTTTCAATTTTGTATCCTTTCTTTTGGATGAAGCAATAAATATTTGAGACTGGTTGAGTGTTCTACTTTATGATATATTGGCTAGAGGCATGGTCTGGTGTGATGTAATGTATTAAGCGGAGCCCACTGCACTGCTGTGTCCAGAGTTCCATGATGATTTTTAAGACAGCCCTGATGAGGGTCTCAGTTAGGCCATGTTCACACGCCGTGTGGACGGGGGCGGGGCGGGAGCAGGGGCGGGAGCGGCACCTCGCCGGCCCATAGACTATTATTACTAGCAGCACGTATACGCCGCTGGTAATTCACATGTCACTTATCTCCCCCCGCGGCGGATTCTCCGAGCGGGGAGAAGAGACGTAATCCATAGTTCTCTATGAGAACTGTGGATTACCATAATGACTGGGACGAATTTCAGCCCGTAATTTGCGCAGTACGCCGTGAATTACGGGCTGAAATACATGCCCAAATAAGCCGTGTGGACATGGCCTTATACTCTGTTCTGCTGGAGGAAACTGGGCATCATTGGGAGTGCTTCAGGGAGGTTAGAGGTATAGCCTGACAGGGTGTCATATTTGAGCATTATTAGATGCATGGCCTGGCATGTTGTCATGGGCTTTTTTCAGGGCCCAGTGCACTGCTTTGCCCAGGGCCCATAATACTGTTAAGACTGTTAAGACAGCAGTACATGGGCATTTGTTTTTCATAGAGAGAGAGAAAATCACTGCCCGACATCTCTAAATATGACTTATCTTTAAGAAAAACAAATGAATCAGGTGTTGAAATTAATAAAAATGTAAAATGGCGGACCCGGCGCACGGAGGGTATCAAAAAGCCAAGTATATGACTTAATAAAAAATGTCTTTTGATTTCTAAAAGATGCAGGGGTGCTAGACCCTCGCACCAATAAAAATACACGACACTAATAAAACCCACCGCGTCTCCTGCCGTATACCGTCACTTTCTAAAGGCTATTACTGTAGTAAAAGTTACTGTGATATTTAAATGGATGGTAAATATCACAGTAACTTTTACTACAGTTTTACCCTTGAGAAAGTGCCGGTATACGGCAGGAAACGCGTTGGGTTTTATTATTGTCCTGTATTTTTAATGGTGCGAGGGTCTAACACCCCTGCATCTTTTAGAAATTAAAAGACATTTTTTATTAAGTCATATACTTGGCTTTTTTATACTCCACGTGCGCCGGGTCCGCCATTTTACATTTTTATTCGTATCTATTCGGCGTTCATCTGGAACCCCGGAATCCACCAGACCTGCGGCTGCCGTGTTAAGGGCTACGGCAATACAAAGCCCTGCAAGCACATATGAGAGTTGTGCCTCTATAATACGAGCGCAACCTCAGAAGGTAAGCACATTTACCTATTTTTCCATTTCATCTCTATCTTTACGACCTTCACTATTGTGCGCCCCCTTTTGTGTTTTTTCTTATATATCCTAGGTGTTGAAATTAAACATGTCTAATCCAGGAGGCTACCATAGACATTAGACAGTCCACCGATGAACACAACTTTATTTTTTAGCAGATATAGCATGTGTCATACAACACATTTCTTCACATTAATGACTTACTACAGCTGATGTGGACATAAGGCAATTTAATAACATAATAATTCCCCACATCAGAAGTTATTGTGAGTGTAAAGTGTGCACCTTTCAATCTCAAAGCCCATAAATTAGTTCTGTTGCCAATCTGAGCACCATATTTTCCATAGTTTGTTACAGGCCACAGTATTGCTAATGGGCCCGTAGAGGTTATCTGTGACACTTTCCAAGTACCTTAACACAGGATTAGTACTTGGAGGAGGTAAAATGTCTACGCCAACCCCCCCACTACTACCACTCCCACTATCCTAAACCTCCGTATCTGTCTCTAGTGGTGAGAGTTTGGTGGTATCACTTGATGTACTGAGGATGAAGGGTGGCCATTTTGATTTTTACTATGGGGCACTTCTTCCTCTACATGCTAATATATATATTCATAATGTCTCTGTCTATGCACATTGTATAACATTTAGGGCCACATGTATGAAACCTATCTAGGTCTAAAACTTTCTTTATTGCAACTAATCAGAGCTCCCCTTTCAAGTTTTCAGAGCACCATATGAAATGAAAAGGGAGCTCAGATTGGTTGCTATGGGCAACAAAGAAAGTCTTAGACCTAGATAGTTTTCATACATATGGCCCTTAATGCACAAGAAGGATTGTACAAGAATCAGATTAATAGTGGTGAAGTTCATAGCCAAAAGTCTCCAAGTGAAGTTATGGTTAGGTAACCTCCCACACAAGTGCATGGGATAACCCTGCAGAGCAGACTATTTATTGGAAACAACATTGTAAGTAACACTAGCAGCATTAACTAATTTTAAAAGGGTATTCCAATAACAGCAATGCTTCTGGAAGGGCAAATAAGTGTAAAGTAAGTTATTTTCATATTGCAAGTTATTAAAAAAAAAAGTATGTATGCTTTACCTAATACAGGCCTTTTTTGCACCAACAACTTGCTTTCTAATGTATTTGGTTGCCAACCACCACTGTGTGCTTTCACTAGTGGCCTGTAATGCAATGTCCATGCTACTCTTTGCTTAAAAAATGGGCAGTACATGTAAGTGGCGCTGCAATGACATCAGCACACTGACTGCCTGTATGTGCGTGTTCCCGATAATGCTATTTGAACAGCTCACAGTACACAATTGTGGTCTGAAACCATGAAGACAAGAGAGCAAATTGAAGGTGCCTGTATTAGGTAAAGCATACATATTTTTTAATAACTTGGAATACGAAAATTGCTTACTTTACACTAACTGAGCCTTTCAGCAGCACTTACTATAGTGGGAATATACCTTTAAGAATCATGTGATCACTTACGTTATCATATGTGACAAATGAGGAAATTTAAATTTTGGAAATGAAATCTGGAGACATTCTTGTAAAGTTCTTGCACTTCACCTCATTAATGAATGCTTTTTATTTATTATCTTTTGAGGCATCTTCAAAGCATGTCCCATCCCTGTTTTTTTCCTCCCTGTCTCCTATTCTCCAGACTGCTTCATTGTGCCTACTTTTCCCTTTGTATATTTTTTCATCCTGCCACCCGCTGTCTTCGCCTTGTTTATATTCCATTGGACTGTTTTTAATTTCCACCTCACTTCCTTGTGTCTTCAAATGTACTTGCAGTACAGGTTTAGTAGCTATACAAGACTTTCAAGTTTTAACTTTACAAAATGTCTGATAATATTAAGTCCCTGTTCCTCAAAGTTCAAAAGAACCTCTTTTTCCTGGGTTGCCTACAGATATCTTGGCACCACAGTACTTACCATTGGGTGATTCAGTAGCACTAGCCCCAGTAATGTAGTATGTTAATGTCAAAATTTTTAAAAAATTGTCCTGATCTTAAGACTTTTCTTTTTTGTTTTTGGGGCACACGTCATAAAAGAAGCTTGCACATATTTCCTCAAGGTCAAACAAATTGAGGGATGGAAAATATGGTACTATTGCATTGTTTCACATGTATTTTTTGGCAGATAGCAATGATTGTACACCACTTCCTACTTTCGATGTCAACAGCATGTTGAGGGTTAAGGTCACATGTGGTGAACTGGTTTGGTGGGTAAATAAGGTGTAGAGGCAATGAGAGTAATCCAGCATAACAGTCAAACTTGAGGTGAAAAAACAATAGAAGTTTAATGAAATCCAAAGATAAAAACATCACCTTCAATGGCAGCACTGTGTGGCAAAAAAGACAAAGGTCTTAGCTTATGCGTTTCTAGCGGTATGATGTAATCCGCTCTTACGCTGGATTACTCTCCTTGCCTCTGCATTGTACAGTGGGGGGAAAAAAAGTATTTACCCAGCCACCAATTGTGCAAGTTCTCCCACTTAAAAAGATGAGAGAGGCCTGTAATTGACATCATAGGAAGACCTCAAATATGAGAGACAAAATGAGAAAACAAATCCCGAAAATTACATTGTCTCATTTGGAAAGAATTTATTTGCAAATTATGGTGGAAAATAAGTATTTGGTCAATAACAAAAGTTCATCTCTATACTTTGTTATATATCCTTTGTTGGCAATGACAGAGGTCAAACGTTTTCTGTAAGTCTTCACAAGGCACACACTGTTGCTGGTATGTTGGCCCATTCCTCCATGCAGATCTCTTCTAGAACAGTGATGTTTTGGGGCTGTCGCTGCGCAAAACGGACTTTCAACTCCCTCCAAAGGTTTTCTACGAGGTTTCAAGGCCACTCCAGGACCTTGAAATGCTTCTTACGAAGCCACTCCTTAGTTGTCCTGGCAGTGTGCTTGGGATCATTGTTATGCTGAAAGACCCAGGCACATTTAATCTTGTATGCCCTTGCTGATGGAAGGTGGTTTGCATTCAAAATCTCACTATACATGGATCCATTCATTCTTTCATGTACACGGATCAGTCATCCTTGTCCCTTTGCAGAGAAACAGCCCCAAAGCATGATGTTGCCATCCCCATGCTTCACAGTAGGTATGGTGTTGTTTGAATGCAACGCACTATTCTCTCTCCTCGAAACACGAAGAGTTGTGTTTCTACTAAACAGTTCTACTTTGGTTTCATCTGACCATATGACATTCTCCCAATACTCTTCTAGCTCATCCAAATGCTCTCTAGCATGTACCGGACATGTACCGGCTTAAGCAGGGGGACATGTCTGGCACTGCAGGATCTGAGTCCCTGGCTGTGTAGTGTGTAACTGCTTGCCTATTGCAGATTCAGTCTTCCCAGCCTGGTGCAGGGCTACAATTTTATTTCTGGTGCCCTTCGACAGCTCTTTGGACTTCACCATAGTGGAGTTTGGAGTGTGACTGTTTGAGGTTGTGGACAGTTGTCTTTTTTATACTGATAACAAGTTCAAACAGGTGCCATTACTACAGGTAATGTGTGGAAGACAGAGGAGCATCTTAAAGAAGAAGTTACAGGTCTGTGAGAGCCAGAAATCTTGCTTGTTTTTAGGTGACCAAATACTTATTTTCTACCATAATTTGCAAATAAATGCTTTCCAAATCAGATAATGTGTTTTTCTGGATTTGTTTTCTCATTTTGTCTCTCATAATTGATGTGTACCTATGATGTCAATTACAGGCCCCTCTCCTCTTTTTAAGTGTGAGAACTTGCACAATTGGTGGCTGACTAAATACTTTTTCCCCGCTGTATCTGCTGTTACTTGGAAAGGAAATTCCGTGCTTACGGTACTACTGGGTTGAGCTGGCTGTCGTACATTTGTTTGTAAATAAGGTGTGCAATAGGCTGTCTGCACACATATCCCCAATTGCTGTCATAGGTAAAGGGGGCGATTTATCAAAGTTGCAAAAAGAGATGATTACTGGCTTTCAGGATAAGGTGGGCAGTACTTCTGAAAGTGTGTGTGACGGTTTGGTGGATCCGCTGGACCACCGCAAGTGGTGGTAGTTAAGCCACGCCAGGGAACGGAATCTAAGTAGCCCCCGGTTTTCACCAGAGCCCGCCGCAAAGCGGGATGGACTTGCTGTGGCGTGAGGCTACCAGGTCGTTACCCCTGACGTGACTTGCTTGCGGTGGCGGCCGGGGTACAGCGTGGTACAAAATCGTAATCCAGAGGCGTAGTCGAGGACAGGCAGAAGGTCAGGGCAGGCGGCAGAGGTTCGTGGTCAGAGACGGGCAGACGGTCAGGGCAGGCGGCAAACAGGCAAGGTCAGGAAACATAGCGGAACGGACTGGTACACGGATAAACAATACGGACTCAAGGACACTCCAAACTCACTCTAAGCACACCAACAATCTGGCAGCGACTGCTAGTTGCGTAACCCTTGAATAGAACCAACGTCCGGAAAACAACCAATTAATGGGACACTGGCCTTTTAAATCTGAGCCAAGTGTCGCGGCTGCGCCGCTAGGGGACGGGCACGTGCACGGCAGTCAGGATGGCCGGGAGCGGCGTTCACAGGAGCGGGGCCAGGTAAACAAGCAGGCGCCGGGACCGCGGGCACAGGGGTGGTCGTGAGCGACCGCGATGCCCGCGCCGAGTCCCCTGCGGGGAGAGGACCGGCCGCAGCGGCAGCGGCGCCCGCGGCCCCCGGGACAGTACCCCCACCCCCCTTAGGTATCCCCTATTTTTTAGAACCTGGTGAGGTAGATCAGGGGACAAGTTGGCTATCAGGGTCCCATTGAACGCTCCTCTGGCCCGAATCCCTTCCAGTCAATGAGAAAGAACCGCTTCCCCTGACTGTCTTCTGTGCCAGCACCTCCTTGACCTCAAATAAGAGTGTCACAAAAACAGAGCCCTAGGCTTCACACCGGAGAGAGGCAGGACGGGCTGGGCCGAAGTCCAAAAAGGACCACCGAATACTTAAGGACCCTTGTAACTGGGCCCTTGAACGAGAAGCGGAGTACTTGGCCCGATTAACCACACCCTATCACCTGGCTTAAATACGGGAGGAGGTTTTCCGATACCTATCGGCCTGAACTTTAGCGCGGGAGGAGGCACGAAGAAGGGCTTGACGAGTAACTTGCCAGAGAGACTTGATGTCCCGTACTTGGGCATCAACGGCAGGCACATGGCACGAGGTGGCTAGGGGGAAATGCGGGAGGGGATGTAACCCAAACACAATAAAAAAGGGAGCGGCTCTCGCGGACTCTGAGTCAAGGGAATTATAGGAGAATTCCGCCCAGAGAGGAGATCAGCCCAGTTGTCCTGACGGGCGGGACACAAAATGTCCGCAGATACGAGCCTAACACCATGGTTGACCCCCTCCACCTGCCCGTTGGTCATCAGTGGTGGAAATGCAGACGAGAAGTCCAGTTTGCACCCGTAACTGCGCACAGAGAGCCCGCCAGAATCTAGATATCGAACTGGGACTCCCCTATCCGAGGTGATTTTGCAAGGGGAGCCCGTGGTAAGCGGAGATGTGGTGGAAGAAGAGCTGGGCTAGCTGGGGTGCCGAGGTAACCCGGGCGCAGGGGCACAAAATGAGCCATTTTGGAAAACCTGTAACCACCACACCAAATGTACCGTGTTTCCGGATGACCCCGGGGACATAGGTCAGGTGACAAAATCCATAGAAATATGGGTCCAAGGCTTCTCTGGGCACATGGAGAGGCTGAAGCAACCAGCGGTCTGAGGCGAGGGGACCTTTTTAAACGGGCACAGGAGGTAGCAAGCTGAGACAAAGTCCCTAACGTCTTGTATGAGAAGTGGGCAACCAGTATTAGTATCTTGAGATGAGCTGTATGGACTTGTGAATCCCAGGATGACCGCACTCAGTTTGAGAAGAATGACCCCATTTAAGGATTTGAGGCCGCAAGGCAGGGCGGACCTAGGTCTTCCCCGGAGGTACCTGTTGAAGGTCTACAGGAGCTGCCGAAAGAAGCCGTTCTGGAGGAATAATATGCTGCAGGGGTGGCTCCAAGCCCGCCGTATCGGAGGATTGGAAAGAGCGTCTGCCCTACAGGTTTTTCCGCAGTGGAAGTAAAGTAACAAGAAATAAACGGGCGAAGAAAAGCGACCACCTGGCTTGTCGCGATTAAACGGAGAAAATGCAGATGAGAGAGGTTCTTGTGATCATGTAGATCACATGGGAGTGGTGAGCCCCTTCCAGCAAGTGACGCCATTCTTCTAGGGCTAATTTTATAGCAAGAAGTTCCCGGTCACCGATAGTGTAGTTGCGTTCGGCCGGAGTGAAGGTCTTGGAGAAGAATCCACATGTGCGCAATTTCCCCGAGGAGGACTTCTGCAGAAGAACGGCGCCGGCACCAACTGAGGAGGCGTCGACCTCTAAGACAAACGGGCGTTGAGGATCCGGACGAGAGAGAGAACGGGAGCAGAAGCAAATACAGCTTTCAGCCGATTGAAGGCCTCTTGAGCCTCGGAAGGCCATGATTTGGGGTCGGCACCCTTCTTGGTGAGGGCTACCATGGGAGCCACCAAGGAGGAGAACTGAGGAATGAATTGCCTATAATAGTTGGCAAAACCTAAAAAGCGCTGGATGGCCCGGAGGCCCACAGGACGAGGCCAATGTAGGACTGCTAAGAGCTTGGGGGGGCCATCTGAAGGCCTTGATCCGACACGATGTACCCTAAAAAGGGCAGGGAGGTGTGTTCGAACAGGCACTTTTCCAGCTTGGCATATAAGTTTGGTGTTCCGGAAGTCTGAGCACCTGGCGGAACGTGGTGACGGTGGGTCTCAAGGTCTGGAGAATAGATGAGAATATCGTCCAGATAACTATAACACAAACGTAGAGAAGATCCCGGAAGATCTCATTAACGAAATTTTTGAAAAAACAGCCGGAGCGTTACAGAGACCAAAAGGCATGACGAGATATTTGAAGTGGCCATCACGGGTGTTAAAGGCGGTTTTCCACTCGTCACCTCTCTGGATGCGAATCAGATTGTAGGCTCCGCGAAGGTCCAGTTTAGAAAAAATTCTTGCGCCACCTAGGCGATCAAATAGCTCCGAGATCAAAGGCAGGGGGTATCGATTCTTCACAGTTATTTTGTTCAGGCCCCGATAATCGATACAGGGCCGGAGGGATCCATCTTTTTTCTCGACAAAGAAGAATCCGGCTCCCGCAGGTGAAGACGACTTGCGTATGAAACCTTTGCGGAGGTTCTCTAGAATATAGTCGGACATTGCCTTTGTCTCAGGAACGGAAAGAGGGTAAACTCTGCCTCAGGGAGGAGAAGCACTGGGCTGTAGATCAATAGGGCAATCGTAGGGCCGGTGCGGAGGCAGAGTTTCAGCCTGTCTTTCAGAAAAGACATCGGAAAAGTCCTGGTAAGGAGCAGGCAGACCTGGCAGAGACTTCGTAGGCTTGGTAGCGGCAGGCCGACGGACTGGGCAGAGCGCCCGAAGGCATCGTGAGTGGCATGCCGGGCTCCAACGAAGAATCTCGCCTGTGTTCCAGTTCAGGGTCGGCGCATGCTCTTGAAACCAGGGGAGGCCCAGGAGGATCTCAGAAGAGGAACGAGGCAGTACGAGAAGTTTCACAGTTTCCTGATGTAACGCCCCGATCTGCAAGGAGAGGGGCGCAGTGCAGAACCGAATGGCATCCTTGAGGCATTCGCCACTGACAGAGGACACGAACATGGGTTTCTGCAGGGGGGGTCACTGGAAGCCGGTACTGGGACACCAGCGCGTGGCTGATAAAGTTACCGGCGGACCCTGAATCCAGGAAGGCGGTGGCCTGAAAGATGCTGTCCGGCGACGTTCCACAAAGAACAGGAATGGTCAGACGGGGAGAGGCCGCACTGACACCTAGGGATGCCTCTCCTGCGAGCCCTAGGTGCGGGAGTTTCCCGGGCGCACCGGACAGTCCCCAATGAACCGCCGCAATAGAAACAACTGCCTGAGACGTCGCTGTGAGCGTTCCTCCTGGGTCAGATGCGTCCTTTCCACCTGCATGGGTTCGTCTTCATGCACCGTTGGCGGAGGAAGCAGAGGGCGTTGAAAGACAGGAGCCAGACGAGGTAGCCGGCGTGGTCGGGCAGGCTCGCGTTGGAGACGGAGCTCTTGTTGTCTTTCTGCAAAACGTATATCGATCCGGGGGGGCCAACCGAATCAATTCGTCCAACGAAGAAGGCAGGTCTCGACCCGCGAGCTCATCCTTGATGCGTCCCGAGAGGCCTTGCCAAAACGTTGCCACCAAAGCCTCAATATTCCAGTCTAACTCCGAGGCTAAGGTGCGGAACTGCACAGAGTACTGTCCCACCGTGGAGTTGCCCTGACGGAGACGGAGCAAAGCTGCGGCAGCAGAGGAGGTGCGACCTGGTTCCTCAAAGACAGTTCGGAACCCCCGGAGGAAGGCTTGCAGGTTAGCCGTTAGCGGATCTCCTCGGTCCCACAGCGGAGTGGCCCAGGCCAGGGCTTCGCCAGTTAAGAGGCTAATAATGAAGGCGACTTTAGTCCGCTCTGTGGGAAATTGGTGTCCCAGCATCTCGAGGTGAAGGGAGCATTGGCTGATGAAACCTCTGCACTTCTTGGGGTCTCCATCATACCGGGGTCTGCCGGTACAGGAGCAGGATGAGGTTCTGCATCATGGCCGCGAGCTGGTCGATACGCTGGCTCTGCTGGCGACGGCCGTCGTAACGTCCCGGAGTTCAGGCAGAGGTACCCTGGCGGAAGCCATGGCTAGATTGTACTGTGACGGTTCGGTGGATCTGCTGGACCACCGCAAGCGGTGGTAGTTAAGCCACGCAAGGGAACGGAATCTAAGTAGCCCCCGGTTTTTTGCTGCGGCGTGAGGCTACCAGGTCGTTACTCCTGACGTGACTTGCTTGCAGTGGCGGCCGGGGTACAGCGTGGTACAAAATCGTAATCCAGAGGCGTAGTCGGGGAAAGGCAGAAGGTCAGGGCAGGCGGCAGAGGTTCGTGGTCAGAGACGGGCAGACGGTCAGGGCAGGCGGCAAACAGGCAAGGTCAGGAAACGTAGCGGAACGGACTGGTACACGGATAAACGATACGGACTCAAGGACACTCCAAACTTACTCTAAGCACACCAACAATCTGGCAGCGACTGCTAGGGGCGTAACCCTTAAATAGAACCAACGTCCGGAAAACAACCAATTAATGGGACACTGGCTCTTTAAATCTGAGCCAAGTGTCGCGCGCGCACGAGGGGACGGGCACGAGCACGGCAGTCAGGACGGCCGGGAGCGGCGTTCACAGGAGCGGGGCCAGGTAAACAAGCAGGCGCCGGGACCGCGGGCACAGGGGTGGTCGTGGGCGACCGCGATGTCCGCGCCAAGTCCCCTGCGGGGAGAGGACCGGCCGCAGCGGCAGCGGCGCCCGCGACCCCCGTGACAGTGTGCAGTTCGAGAACTGTTCGCATGCTGCTGTGGTGAAAGTATTTCGTGAGTGGACGAATGGTACCATTGTGAAGAAGCACTGTGGAAACTGCTAAGTACCACGTGCCAATGATGTGAGAGATGAATGTTGACTACAAAAGTGCGTAAGAGCTGAGTGACACGTTAAAGTGGAGCAGCTCACTACCAAAACAAACCAGGGGACTACCAGGCATGTCTAGAACAACAATTCAGTGAACCTTACTGCGTATGGGGCTCCAAAGAAGACAGATGGTCACTTCACCTCAGCTATCAGCAGAAAAGGCTTCATCTTTCATTGCAGTATCAGAAGTGGCCATCCGCTGATTGGCAAAGAGCTGCCTTCTCCAATGAGTTGTGTGTTCTGCCTCATAAAATGGCTGGATGTTGGCATGTCAGGCAAAAAACATTAAAGCGCAAACACCCTACAACCATTGCTGCAAGAACACAAACTGGTGATGGCAGTGTTATGGTCTAGGAAATGTTTTCGTGGCATTCTCCAGGCCTAATCATCATTATGGAGGGCGCTCTAAACAAATTTGGGTAATGATGCATCATTGCCGATCACATACACTCATATATGCTGATTGTCCTTGGGTGGATGAGATCTTCTAGCAAAACAATGCGACATTTAATTTGACTAGAAATGTCCAACATTGGTTAGAAGAGCATGACCAGAACTTTCAAGTGCTGCCCTGGCCTCATAATTCCCCAGACTTGAACACAATTGTGCATCTGTGGGAACACCTCATTCATCGTGTTCGCTCTATGGACCCTACCCCACAGCATCCAGCCACTGTGGGATGCACTGTACTCAACATGGCTCCAGATACATATGACAACCTACAAGAACCTTAGTGCGTCACTCCCAGCCCGTATCCCTACTTACCGTAATGCACATGGTGGTTAAGAACTGGAACATATGATCAACTGTGCCAAGCAAATGTTAGCAATAAAGTTGAATTGTTCACTATGACACATCTTCTTGATGTCTTGTTTAATCATTCTGATGTTTTAAAGGGTAAAAAGTGCAAAGTGCAAAGGTAACACAGCATAGAAACAGAAAAAATTATATAGCGATTTGGTGGACATCTCAATCTTTTATCGCCTTCCTACTGTATTGACACAGGTGGTCTGAAGTAAATATATAGTATATATATATATATATATATATATATATTATATATATATATATATATATATATATATATATATACACACTTCAAGACCACCTGTGTCAATACAGTATATATAGTGAGCTCTCGCTTGTGTTAGGTCGCCATCCCGGACAGTCCTGGAGGTCTCTTAGCTGTCGCAATCGCTATCCATTAGTAGAATGTTTATGGCACACCGACAAATGTCACTCTGACACAAGGCTTCTTTTTAACACTGGCCTGAGCCAGCTTTATTACTCCAGCATATAATAGTGTTTGGCCACTAACTGAACATGTAAAATTCCTTTCTACACGTGGTCTGGACCTAACACCCAGCACCACCAATACATAGCAGTACAGAAACCGTACATGATACTGGTTTACCTCAAGCCTGGAGGTAAGAGCCTCCTCTCACCGGCTCCACTGCTGCTCCAAACTTCAGGCAGAAAACCACACCCACTGATCACCTGGAGTAACAGGCTTTTAAGGCCTCCAGAGACCTGCCAAAAGCTGGCCTGGAATGTGGAAACGGCCACCCACCCAACGCTATAGTCGTTCCGGAAAAGCCTGACCATACTTCCTAGCAGCTACTGCCAGTGTCAGTAGCATAGAGTCACAGACCCAATATAGCTGGCTTTTCCCCACCTAGACTAGGTCCTCTGTGGAACATCTCCTGCTGGTTTCCTGCTGAAAATCACTCAGTGGCAGAAACATGTGACCACCTGAGGTTGCTATGCCACTATATATATAAGCCTTTGTGAAATGTGCGTTGGGTGTCTCAGTGAGCTGCTAAGTCTGTATCTCCCATTTATTGTATTATATATTTTGACTTTCTCTGACAATCACTTTTGGTTCACATTAGGTTGGAAAATATATAAATGTATCATTACAGGGTATATGATTTATTTGTTTTATACATATATATTTTTCCTTATTTATTTATGTTTTCTATTAATATTGTCTGGGAGTGTATTTGGTATGTTATTTTGGGACATACTTACCAGCAGTACTTTAGCACCACCATTTTATCTGTGTATGTGTTTTGTTTAACTTTTCAATAAAGTATATTCCTTTATATAATTGGGTTAATGCGGTTTTGTTTGGCATTAATATGGTGTTTAACTATTACCCATAGTCTGCCCAAAGCTACTGTGTCCATGTTCTTGATTGTTAAGAAGGTTATTTTATCTTGGACTGGATGATAGCAGGGAGGATCTGGATAAAGCTCTCAAAATTTTTCTCAATCATGTCTTCTATGATTCATTCATGTTAATCTTTACAATTCCCTCTAATTAATTTGAAATTAGGAGGATAGTTTATCCAAAAACAACAGGTGATAGTGGAATGTATGCCTGAGTTGGATCCTCTTGATGGGAAAATGAAGGACCTATTAATGACTGTCACGGATGCCCCGTTGGCCCCCGTCCCAGGTCGCGGGCGCATCCGTGCCCCGTTGCCGAGCGGCGCCCCGTCCCGCACATCGGGTCGGGGGTCCGCTCGCTCCTCTGCCGGTGCCCAAGGCCACTTACCCGGCCACGCTCCTGCTTTGTCCGTTGCTGTCCGGCAGCGCGTGCGGCCCCGCTCCCTAGGGCGCGCGCGCCGGCAGTGTTAAATTTAAAGGGACAGTGCACCGGTAATTGGCCATTACCGGACGCTGCTCCTATTTAAGCCGGCCTCTTCCTGGTGATCCTGCCAGTTCTTTAGTGCCCATTGCTTATTGTGAAAGCGTTCCAGAATCCTTGTCTTGATTACCGTGTACCGAACCACTTGCCTACGTTTATTGACCACGAATCTCTGCCGCCTGCCCTGACCTTCCTGCCTGTCCCCGACTACGAGCCTGCCTGACGAATCTGTACCTCGCCCACCCTTGGCCGCCACCGCAAGCAAGTTCCGCCAGTGGAAGCGACCTGGTAGACTCCCGCCGCAGCAAGTCCGTGTGTACATGTATATATATATATGTGTGCCGCAGCCCTGCCAGTGGCACCAAGGTTTGCATATGTTTTTTCAGAAGTGTTTTTTGTGCAGAACCATACGTTATATTTGGTATATATTGATTTTAACCTATATGGGGAGGAAAGGGTGCCTCCATTTTGATTTTATGCCCCTGCCCACTCTCACAGGCTGTCATAAGAAGTGCAGCTTGCAGGTTGGGTGTTTTTATATTTTTTTCTCTCTGGATAAAGGAGGTCGGTGGACCCAGTGAGAGGCCTGAATGTGGCTCTATTGAGAGGTAAAAGATAGTGTAGGACTGCCCTATTTGAGATCACGTTGAAAGTCGTGGGCAGCTTAAACATCTTTTGATCAAAATATGGGAACCGAGAATCTCAAAGTTTTTTCTACTTCGATTCCGCTCCCTGGTGTGGGCTTCCACCATCGCTTGCGGTGGTCCAGCGGATCCACTACCGCAGACCATGACAATGACATTTCACACTCCTATCTATCTCTCTATCTCATGGTAAGTTTTTCATGGATATTTGTTAATGAGGCTAAATCAATGGAAATGTCAAGACAGGGTATTGATTGCATTCAATGAGACTAGATGGCTGGGAGTGTTTTCCTAGCTGAGAGCAGTAGCGTGTTCTTAACATAACCCTGAACTTGGTGTGTGGGGATGTAGTAATGATTGGGTATTTTAGTTGCAGCTGAATCGGTATGAACATTTTTCCTATTGCACCATTACATAGCTGTCACAATAAGAATATTGTAGATACCCTGCTTTTTTAGAGTCAGCATTTTGTATAAAGAAGATATAGGCAAAATATTGAGGGCTGAGACTATATGGAGCAGATTTTGTGCCACTGTTTTCCATACTGCTTGGTCAATGCACAAGAAATGTAAAGGAGTTTCATTCTCCTGAAAAAGTTGAAAAGAAATAAGAAGTTATAGTGATTGCTGAAAGAATGTGAACTATGTTTTATTCACATTACTATTGTTATTTTCCCTTTGACAGTAATCACAATTCCAAAAGTTACATGAAGTGCAGCCATTAAAGGTATTGTCCCACTACAGACATTTAATACATATTCACAGGATAGGTAAATAATGTCTGATTGCTAGGGGTCTCACCATTGGGCCACCACTGATCGCTAAAGCAGGAGCCCCATGTTCCCTGTCCTTTCTCACGCACCAAGGAATTTTTCAAAAAGCTGTGTAAAACTGCGACTTTGCTTCTTTTTTAAAAAGTCTATGGGGTTGACAAAGATAGCCGAGTACAGCACTTGGCTATTTTCATCCATCTCATAGACTTTAAATGGAGCAACAGTGGGCATGTTGCCCCATGGTCAGTTGTCTTTAAACATTCATGACTATAACGGACAGCTGTACTTAAAATGTTTGAGCAAAGAAAGGAAAGATGAGACAAAGGGGCCCCTGTTTTAGTGTTTTGGTGGACCCCAAGCAGTGGGATTCCAAGAGATCAGACATTTATCACCTATCCAGTGGATAGCTGATTAACGTCTATGCTGGAACAACTACTTTAAGCTATAAATCACTTTCGCTGAAAGAATAAACTTTCGTTTTTTTTTGTTAAAATGTTCCACCAATATTGTGCCAACTTAATAAAACTAATTCAACAAAATATGGTTGTACTTCCAAAAAAATTACGATTTCAACAAAAGAGAAGAATTTTATCATCTTTAAGTATTTAGTGACTGCTATAATTTCTGATCTAATAGATTTTTTTTCTATTATGTGACCATTTTACATTATGGTTTTTAAATTTTTCTAATAACCTCTTGATTCTCTTTTTTTCACTTCGTTTGACTCTGCAACCCTTGCTTACGGCTCCCCCTCTTGAAAACTCTCCCCTTGAATTTCTTTTCTGAAGAGCACAGCTTGTTTTCTCCCAGCCGCTATCTGATCCCCTTACCCTGTGTCAGTCCCTGCCGTTCCCCCATCCGTACAAATAAAACATAAATCACCACTCCACCCATAAAGCTCCCCCACAGTGTTGCTCCTCCCTACATCTCCCCCCTCATCTCTGTCTACCACCCCACCGTGCCCCCCGCTCGCGTGATATCAGACTACTTCTCAATCATGAACCCCCAGCCGTCTCCAATTTTTTAAAGGAGCACCGGGGGCCCTAGGAATATTACCGGGGGCGATCAAGCAATTCACAAACCCCCACAGTTTTAAGAGGGCCCTGAGAAAAACATTTCTAGCCGGCCTCCCCGATCCCCCAATGCATCACACCTGTCACTCCCACACTGGGACTCACAGGGACTTATCTGTATATAGATGTACGTCAGGGTGGCTGGGTCACCCAATTTTTGTAAACCCCCCTCTTTTTTATGTAACATGGCTGGACCCCCCCCCCCCCCCCCCCCCCCCCCCCAGTAAAATGAGCATTTTTAAAACCCCTTTTTCCACCCATACACCTAAAGATTGTAAGCTCTCGCGGCGGGGCCTCATACCTCGTGTCTCATTTGTAAGTTTTTTTAATGTGTAATTCTGTATGTACACCCTCTAATTTGTAAAGTTCTGCGGAATATGTTGCCGCTATATAAATAATAATGATTATTATTATTATGACCAAATTATGGCTAATTTGTAAAATAAGAAAAGTTTAAAATGGTGAAATAACCCCCCAAAAAAATGGGAAAAAAACTAAATGCCGGAAATCAAAAAGACAAAGGATCCCTCTGTGGCATTACTTTTCCATTACAAAACTACTTTTTTTTTAGCAAGCACAGGGAAGTGGGGGAAAAGATTGCAAGTGCATACAGTACTTTATGTAGCCAGAGGCTGTTACTCATTGTCTACTCTACTATTAGCAATATCATTGAAATCCACCAAAACAAATGGGCAGCATCTGCCTAACTCTTCCTGTCGGAAGATCACTTCTGTAGAAAAAATGCTGTTACATCAAACCAGTTTTAAAAAATCAAATGTATCATGCTTTGAACTTATGTGACATTTAATTGAAGTAATTTCATTTTTTTTTTAATTTTATTTCAGGATGAATTTTTTAAGCAAACCCCCAAAGGTTTATAGAATTTTTTAGAAAATGAGTAGGGAAGGAATGTTGAAAATTACTAAAGATCAATTATGGCCCGTAAAGACTGTTAAAGGAGTTCTTCCTATGAAAAACATTCATCACCTATCTGTAGGATAGATGATAAATGTATGATGGCTGGAGGCCCCATCATTAGGACTCTTACTGATCAACCTCCCCTCCACCCTATTCCCCCCATGAATGATTGCAGTGAGGAGGAGTTTTAATTGACTGGCGAACATGTAAGCACACTACTGCTCCATTCATTTCTATAGGGCACATGGAAACAACTTATTGTTGGCTGATTTTGGAGCGCACTAAACATTGAATGGAACAGCAGTCCAAAAATTAATCTACATCTCCATTCAAGCTCATGTTCACTGCTTTAATGCAGTTAGGGAGCTTCGGACTAACCTTCTAGTGATTGTGGGAGTCCCAACAACAGGGCCAACATTGAATGTGCCACCAGCCAGAACCCTTTAAATCAAATGTCTCACATAGCTAATTTTAATTTAATAAATGAGTCAGACAGTAGTAAGTCTGGAGTAAGAGAAATAATGTGGTGTAGGATGTCTGTGCTTTATGACAAGTAAAATAAATAAGAGTCAACTGACTATGGTATAACATCATGTCTGAAGAAGGGAGCTAGTTCTCTCGAAAGCTCACCATCAAATATACTCAGTTAGCCTCTAAAAGGTATCGCCTGATTTCTTCACTCTTCTACTACTTTCTATGGCTAACGCGGTACAACATTATACTACTAGCAATTTGGAAGATACCACAATGTACCGCTCAAGAATGGAATTGAAAAACCGGCTGGTATAACATCATGTCTGAAGAAGGGAGCTAGTTCTCTCGAAAGCTCACCATCAAATATACTCAGTTAGCCTCTAAAAGGTATCGCCTGATTTCTTCACTCTTCTATGTCAAAGATCATAAGGCTAATCCTAAGGCCAAATCCTAAAAATCTTCATAAAACTGAGTTTTTTGTCCACTGCCTTTCAATACCTGCTGAAAAAATGACAGTTTTTAGCGTGTCTTGTAATTTTTGGTGCGTTTTTTTGCCGCATTTTGCGTTTTTTTGTGTGCAGTTTTTGGCATGTATTTTGTGCGTTTTTTATGCTTTTTTTTTGCAGGAATGCACAGCATTAGACTTTCTGTTTATTTCTGCAAAAATGCGCCAAAAAAACGAGCAAAAAATGCGCCAAAAATGTCCAGTGCTTTAGATAGACATAGTCATTTTTTGCAACATGTTTCAAAAAACAACCAGCAAATAAAATGAGCAAAAACAATACATTCTGTGGAGACAACAGAACGCTTTTACTATACAAGTCTATGGGAACTCTTTTCAGCTGTTTTTTGCAGCATTTTTACAAAATGAAAAACGCTGAAAAAACACGGACATTTCTGTGTGCAGTGGAAACATAGCCTAACAGTCTTGCTTCAGCGACCCTCTTCCTTCAGCGACCATGAAGTGTCAAAGGAGATAAATACAGAGCCTTATCTGTGTATATAGTGTATAGTGTTGCTATTCTGCCTTATCAAGGTCTCCAGCAACACAACAGAAATGTCACTAAACTGATGGCTCTGACCCAGTCTGAACAGTAAAGCTAATAAGCGAGCTGAAAAAACATTTGCTTATTATCACTTCTCTAGTCACAAGTGTAGAAACTGTCAGTCTTTTATGTGCATAGGGATATAAAAAGAAAAAACACCAACAAAACCAAAAAAAGTGCCTTCTTAAATAATATGTAATTTTCCAAGTTTTCTGACAGATGTTCTAAGTAAAACAATCCGCTATAACACTTATATCAATAGAATGAGAGAGAGAAACCCATATGGCCAAAGGGACAAGAATAATGTCAATAGGGTTTTTGTATAATGAGAGAAAATAAACAGTCTTACCAGACTATACTGACAGGTGTCCCTGAAGTCCAAAAGGTAATAGGTAGACAATTCAAAGGCATAAAAGTCAGAATACTCTCCGTGGAGCACCACTAAAAAGAGAAAGTCTTCACTAGCCCTATTAATCTAACCATGGGGTTACTGCCCTGGCAAGGGTGACCGTGCCATGATCTAGTCTTGCCCTTTGCTGCCACTGCAAAAAATATACAGTAATAAGTAGACTAGACAAAAAATAAATAAGGTTCCGACATGCCCCGAAGAGTGATAGTCATTGGTACCATTTTTGGATACCTGTGAATTTTGATCACTTTTTATTCAAATTTTTGGGGAGGCAAAGTATTTTTTAGGTGGATTTTTTGTGGTGTTCAATGTGCGGGGTAAATAAGGTTATAATATTAATATTCATATATCAGAATTTTACAGACATGGCAATATCAGTTATGTTTTTTAATTTTTTTTCTTCATTTTTTTATTTGTACAATTGTAAAAGGGGGTTGTTTTTAATCATTTTATTAGCCCCTCTAGTGTACTTGACAACTAGAAGACGCAACCCTTTAAAAACTACTCAGTTATACTTTATTTTTACAGGATGGTGTAGAATGGTGTAATTGGGGAAGTGAATTGGCATGCCTCTGGGCTTTCTTAAATCCATGACAACTGGCCAACACCCAAAGATTTTGTCACAAGGAAACCAATCAAAAAGTGGAAAAGGGCCCACCTTCTGCATAACCGCCTAGCTGCTGTGGTCACATTGACTGCTCCATAAATCCTTGGGCCCCCTTTCTGACAGGCATGAGGTTGTGCCCTATTTGGTCACCTACCTCTGCCGGCCTCCCAACCCCTGGCTAATAGCTCTCTCTCCTGAACTTCTATATACATAGACACGTGGCTGAACTGAGCCCATGTGTTCTGTATGGGACAAAAGGAAGTAAGCTGCTGCCAATCACCTCTGGTGGGAGCCTATCTCTCCTAAGGACAAAAACAATTGGGCATCTTGTAGTCCAACTGCTTTATCCTGAAGAGAAGATGAAGAAAGCAGGATGCCCCCATATACTTTAAATGATTTGGCAGTCCTGCTGAAATTGGCTATTGACTTTGTCAATCTAATGTGTATTAAAAACTTTATGAGTAATTATTCTTGGTAGTGATAACTTCATGTTAACACAATTGTCTGATATTGCTAGGAACAGCATATTGTTTTGTCACAATGTAGTTTCACCTTAATCAGCAACAGCAAGTAATAGATGGATTGAGTAGTATATCACCAAAAGTCTAGATGATATCAAACACATTGAGATACCACCTACAAAAACAAAGGGTTTGATATTATATAGCTGTCTTTGGCTCTCACTAATTGCAGTGGCATCTGTCAATCAGCCAATGTCTATGAGATGTGGTAGCCCTCATTCAGTGCCTGATTTGGAGGGAAATGAGTGAGTTGGATTTTTTCTAATTCTGTTAAAGAAAATCTATCTCCAATTTTTTTCTAATTAAAACAAGATACTGATACATATTCTTTTCTTGCTAGCGGTTTTTATTTTCTGATTTGGATTTTTTAATCGGTTGTCTGTATATGATTAAGGGGGCAGCTATTTTGTCTGAGCTGCTTTTAATATCATGTAGAAAGATGCCTAACAGCAGCTTTATGAACATATCAGCCTGTGAACAGGAGCAGACCCATTGACTTCTATAGGAGGGTTTCTTAGGCATGCTCTGTGACACGGGAAGAAATCTGTGTTCAGAAAGGAAAGAGGGAGCTGTGAAATCTCCTGTTGTGAATGGTGGATACTGTGTTACCTATAAACATTGGTGTCTCCTTTCAGTGTAATCCTGCCTGTACTGATAATGAGGAGACTGCTGAAAAGTTTTCTTTAAGAGAAAGTGTCAGACTATTGTTAAGTCTAGTGGCCAAAGTTAAAACTGCAGGATTTCATTTTTAAAAGATATTAATAGTGATATGGAAAATTAAAAAAGAACACAACCAAAAATTCTTAAAAAATGTGTTTAACATAAAAACATGAGTTAAACAATAGGTCATTTTCTGATAACACATTCCCTTTAATATTTTTTTATAGGCCAAATATTAACCGAATGAATGTTTAATAATTGCCCAGTTTAAAAGACCTTGTGATCAACTGAAGAACATGCAAATGCTCATTTGTTGGCTGATCGCATCTTTTTTGCAGCAGTAAAATTATTGGTTGGCAGCACTCTTGTGTCAATCTAGCATGTGCGGATGACAATAATAAAGATGAACAGCCTCCTGAACAATTGTTAGTACTGAATGATTGTTCATGTGGAATTTTATGGCTTAGCAATGGGGCTGTGTGAAGGCTTCTTTTTAAGGAGGGCCAATGGACTCGCAATCAGATTAGCACTTCGAACGGGCATTTATCACTCTGTGTAAAAGAAGAATTACTTTCAAGACACTCTGTGGCAAAGTGAGTGTTATCCAGCAACTGGTCTTCTTCTATGCTTCCATGGTAATAAAGACAAGAGTCATTATGTATAATATACTAGCTGAGAAAAAAAATGTTTAGTTGCCCAGTCAAACTACTGCTTTCATTTCTAACACACTTGTGAAATAAGATTTAGGGTGACATGTATGAAAGGGTTTTTCACCCATTTTCTGGCGTACAATGCAACTAACTGAGCCAGCTACAATGTCTAATGTGCCTAAAGTATGTGTTAGGCGCATTGTTTGTAAGACTCAACACTTTCGCATGTGCCTAACATGAAAGGGTGTTCTGGGAGCGTTCTGGGGGGCCTCTCTCACCACATTCGTAAGATTAGACACATATATGAATGTGGTTCGGCAAAACTAGGCGCATTACTGCTCCGACAGGCAGACCTATGTGAATGTGGTCTGCCCGAGCCTGAGGAGTCGAAGTGAAGTGAGATTTGCTGTAAGGGGCAAAAATGTCCAATATTTCTCAACTTACACCAGTACATTAATAAAAAGTAATTCATGATAATTATCAAACTGTATAAAATGTTATTATTTAAATTTAATAAAAATGTGATCATATAAAATTAATAGAAAAATATATAATATCCCCAAAATATAGAAATATCTCCTATAAAATGTATTTAAAGTTCATAGAATCTTAAACTAATTTTACATTAAATAACCCACTGATGATGTTGTTAAGATTTTTAAAATTTAAATTTTAACTGCATTAAATTTGAAATGTATTTTTGCTGCTCCTACCCTTTATTCCATATACGGCAAGGGCCAACACAGCACAGGTCTTGCTGGGACCTGTGGTCTTCCAAGCAGGATCAGTACCATAGTTTCTATTCACTGACATGCTATTCTAATGACTTTTCGTTTATTTCCAGCCTATCTATAGCCTTTATACAAGTTAGGCGCATTACTAATGCGCCTAAGTTCCGTAATGCGCCTAACACATAGGCGAGGCGCGTCGAACTTTAAACACCATGTTTAAACGCACAAGAACCACTTTTATACATCACTCGCATTATACACTGGAAATGAGACTCGACTATTCACTATGACGCGCCTTTCTTCATACATGTCGCCCTTAGGCCGTTTTCACCCGGCTTATTCCCGACTGTTTTGGGCCCCGTATTGAGCCCACAAATCCGCCGTGAATATGGGCGGGGACGGGGGCGGGGCCGGAGCGCGGCGGGGGCGCCGCTCCCGGCCCCATAGACAAAGCATTGTTTAAGGCGCATACGTGCCGTAAAAAATGTGCATTTCACTTTCTCCCCCCGCGGCGGATTCGCCAAGCGGGGAGGAGCGACGGAATCCACTGTTCTCTATGAGAGCAGTGGATTACCGTAATGACAGGGACGGATTGGCGCCGTACTGAAGCGCAAATCCGGCATAGAGTACGGCGCCAATCCGTCCCCAAATAAGCCGTGTGAACGAGGCCTTAGAATCTGATTGTTTGGTGAATGGTCTCAATAACTTCACAACCACATATGCTGCTCCATAAAAAAATAAACATATACTCAATATGTTTGCTTTATCAATTTTACTTCATTTTCTCATTTTTGTAGTTTTTCATGTTTTCATACAACATCTCCTTTTGATATATTCATCAGCAGGACAAACGACAATCAACCTGTTCAAGCCATATAGTATCGGCAGGTGTGGTGTTACACATTATAGGATCGCTACCAGAACAATCTCAGCTTGTCCAAATGGTGATGTATACTACTGCACAATAATGCACACGTCAAGAGTCTGTATATACTATATGGCTTGAACAGGTTGTGTGTGAATGTGTGTATTCTTTAATGGAGCAGCACATGTGGTTGTGAAGTCTTTGATTAATGGGGATCGGGTCCTCAAGGTGTCTGCTTAAACAACAACCCATTAATATAGAATAAGGTGCATGCATGAAAACTAAATAATGGCCTCAATAAATCTCAGGATATTTTACCTACTAATAAATTAACAGCAGATAAAAATTTAAATGCTACAAAAACAATATGATGTAATCTTCATCCACATTAAATGTACACACATATAGGGAACACTGGACAACTTTTTCCCATTGCAGACGTTTTTTGCTAAACATTTTCATTTTTTCATTTCTGCCTTTTAAGACAAATATTTTAAGTTTTCCATTGACATAGTTGCATAAGGGCTTTCTATGTGTGGACCTTCTATTTTTAATGGCACCATTTGTTACACAATATACAGTACTGTGAGAAAGATTTAGGCAGGTGTGGAAAAAATGCTGTAAAAATGTGTTAAAAATTGAAACGTTAATAGTTTATTTTTTCAGTTAACAAAATGCAAAGTGAATAAACTAAAGAGAAATGAAAATCAAACCAGTATTTACTGTGACCACACTTTGCCTTCAAAATAGTCTTCTTCTAGGTACACTTGCACACAGTTTTTGAAGAAACTCAGCAGGGATGTTGTTTCAAACATCTTGGAGAAGTAACCACAGATCTTCTGTGGATGTAGCTGCTCAGATCCTTCTGTCTCTTCATGTAATCCCAGACAGACTCAATAATGTTGAGATCAGGGCTCTGTGGGGTACAATTTATCAGTTACACTTCTATATTTCAAAGTATTCTTGTTTTTGCAAAAGTTTTAAAAAACTTTTAAAGGTGTTTTCCACCATTGTTTTCTAGGTTTCCTTTTTATAGCATTTGCTGTGTCCGAAAAAAGATAAGATAACTTTGTATGATTTCTTTGTATGATTACAGTGAAAATAATTACAAAATACTACAAAACTAAAAGAAAAATCTGTGCTTTGTGTCACCATATTCTATGACTTATACCTTTTTAATATTTATGTCAATTGTGCTGTGTAGGAGCTTGGTTTTCTGTGGGCAAACTTTGCTTCTATGTGACACTCACATACGTCTGGACGCCCTCCTGGGGGTATTTTCACCTCTGGGATCGCCGCTTTTAGTAAACGGGCTGGCACTCCAACATAAGGCACTCCAACTTCGGGCTCTTGGTTTAACTGGCCTCATCCAGTTTTATTTAGGTATAGATATTACAAGCAGGAAAAACATACAAAATAAACCTTGGCCGTCTGGATACTTACTAAACACGTTGTCCGAGAACCCACTCTAACGTGATCTGGACCTACCGTCCAGTATCACAAACACCAGTTACTGGCAGCATCTCCTTCCAGCCTCCACTGGCCTCAGGCTCTTCTACCATCTTGGGGAATTAGAGCCCTCTCTGCTCTACTGTCCCTTCCTGCTCCAGGTAGCCGACCACACCCCCTGATCATCTGGCATAGGAGGCCTTTAATAGGTCTCCAGAGACGTACCCAATACCTGGGCTGGAACACGGACACCTGGAACGTGGGAACAACCACCCACCCATCTGCAGTTGTTCCAGGAAGACCAGTCCCTAATAGCTGGACATTAGCTATACTATGTACAAGGGTCAGCAACCCCCACCGAGACCAGGCCCTCGGTGGCACGTTTCCACCAGGTCTCTCCACCTAGTGGCAGCACCATGCGACCACCTAAGGTCGCCCTGCCACAGTGTTTATTGATCACTATTATTACTTTTTGATCACTTATTTTTCAATTTTTTTGTGGTGTTTTTAACCTAGGGGGGAAAAAAAAAATTTATGTTTTAAAATTATTTGACCCACTTGTGTAAAAAAACGGTTTTTGGGCCACTATCTTACCTATAAAGCCCTTGCCTCTCCCAAATTTGCCAAATTAGAAGTGAAAGGGAGGCCAGTATTGACCTGCATTTGGCCCCCCAACTGAAATTAAATCCGGTAAAGAAACCCCTTTATTGAACGGGGCCCAAAATAAAGTAACTTTTGGGGGGGGGGGGGGGGGGGGGAAAAACCCCAAATTTCCTTTCTAACCATGTGGATGCTATGGTTGTTTATCAAACAGGGAATAAAAAAGGGGGGTTTAAATGGTCGGGTTTTTAAGGGGGTGTTTCTTTAAAATTTTTGGGCCGGGTGGGGACGGGGGGCCCGGATTTAAGACCCGGGCCCTAACACCTTTGTTTGTTCTGCCAAATGTTTTAAAAATTATGAAAACTTTTGATTTTTTTTCCTGTATTACCCCCCTTTTAAAAACTTGGAAAATGCTGCAAATATGGGGGGAAAATAAAATAAAGATTTTTTAAATTATTACCCTTTTGGATCCCAGCTGCTGCAGTAAAGTGAAAAGCTTTAATAAAAAACAAACCTTTAAAATCTCCTTGTCCCAAATTAAAGTATGTTTTGATGCCCGAAAGGATAAAACTTACTTGTTAACCTTTGAGAAGCCCAGATGGAAGAATTAAACTCTGTCACACCCAAAAACCCCGGGAAAAGGGGTTTTGAATAAACCCCAATAAACTTTGAAAACCGGTTTTCCCCGGAAGTTTCCCAAAAATTTTTCCAAAAGGTTGGAAAAACCCAAAAGAAAAAAACAAAATTTTTAAGGTCCCAAACCCGTTTTAAGTTGGGTTTTTTTCCCCTTTAAAGGTTTCGTTAATCCAAGTTTCATCTTCATTTTGAAGTTTGGTTTGCTTTCGGAATGAGCCCTGAAGTTTTTGAAAGGGCAAAATTAAAAATTCATTTTTTGATAAATGCCAGGAAAAATGATTGATAAATTTAGTGCTTCTTAAAGAGGAGGGAAAATTGAAACAAAAAATTTTTAAATTTGCGGGAATTTTGGGGAAAAAATAAAAAAAAATTGGGAAAAAATACAAAAAAAATTTTTTTTAAAAAATAAGGTTAAAACCAATGAAAAATCTGCCTTAAACGGGAACCCTTTTTTTTCCCCTCACTCACAAATTTTTAAAAAGAGGGGCCAAAAAATTCTAACGAAGGGAATTTTTTTAAAATTTCCCCCCCCCTTCGGTTCCCCCCCAAATTTTTTAATTTTTTTCCCCCGGATAAACAAAGGGGTTTTTTGTTTAAAAGGCTGGGGCCACAGGGGTCTAACAGGGGCAAACCCACTTGGGAAGGAAGGAGGGGCCCAAACCCTTGCTGAAAAGGTTCAAGGTAAGCCTATCATAACCCGGGCGGGTTTCTGTGCGCCCCGGGCCACTAAATAAGCCCGGGGCGATCTGGGAGCTCAAAACCGTCCACTTTTACGTTTGGGAAGGTGCCCCGGGCGGCTGATGCTCTTACTAAAGGGGAATTTTGTTTTTTTTTAAATACAAATTTCTGGGGGTTTTCCTCATTTTTGTTTTTTTTTTTTTTCGAAAACTGTTATTTTAAAAGTTCAAATTTCTAATTTTTTGGGGAAAAAGGGATCGAAAACCATTTTTGGGGCCACTGCCCCCTGGAAATACTTTAAAAACCCAAAGTGGGTTTCAAAGCCGTTCCTGTTGAAATTAAATTTAAAAAACCCCCGGGTTTTTTAAAATTAAAAATTTACCACTTTTTTTTGGGTTTCCTAAATTTCAAATTGCGTTTTTTAAAAATCCAGGGGTTAATTAAGCTTTGGGTTTTGCTGGGGCGACCCCAAAAACCGTCTTTTTTCAAACGCCAAAAAAGATATAAAAATTTTTCCTTAGCCAAATTTCACAACCCCGGAAAAAAATTAAAACGGAATTCTTTTGGGGTGGCTAAAAACCACCCAATTTTATACCCCCTACAAGCTATTTTTTGCCCAATTTTTTGGGCTTTTCATCCGGGGAAATTTAAGCGTTGTTTGCGGTTTGGCCCAAAAAAAAACCGCCCTTTTTCAACCCCAAAAATAAAAACTTTTTTTCCGAAGCCTAATCCAATGTCCAAAGGTTACTTAACCCATTTTGTTTTTAAAAAATTTAGTAAAACACACTTGTTTTTAAAACGACACAAAAAAGGGAAAAATTTTTTTTTTGGCCTTTTTGTGGACGCAAATTATACCCAAAGGGGTTTCCCCCAAAGCTTTTTAAATGGGTTCTTTTGGAGCCCAAAAACAGGGTTATTATTTATCATAAAAAAACCAAAAATTTCATCCCCAAAAAAGGTCTTTTAAAAAATTTTGAACAAAACAGTATGCCCGACAAGAGCGCGGTTTGGGCCCCTGCAGTGGAAATTGGCAAAAAAAATTTCTTGAACGGCCCGGGTCACAGCACGAAAAGGGGAAACTTCCAGCGGGGGGTTAAACCGGGGGAGGCCCAACCCCGTCATCTACCGGCCTTTGTGTTGTTCGGGGAAAACCCAAGGGTTCTTTATTTTTGACAAGGCCCCCACCCTTTTTCCCCATAAGGCCCAACCCCCCACCAAGTGGGGTGGAAAAACCCCCGGACCCCCACCCAAAAGGGAAAAGGGGCCCGGGAGGGGGTTTTCTCCCCCCCCACCTGTCCTCAGCCCCCCCCTTTTCCCAACCGGTTCCCTCACCCAAGAGATCTACATGTGGCCTGGGCTCACGCCCATAAAACGAAGGTGAACCAATTGGGGAGGGCACCCGCCAGCAACGGCGCGAAGAAAAAGGGCCAAAACCCCCCCCCTTCTTGTTTTTGGCGGCAAAGAAAAAATTTTGGGAGATGGTTTGGGAGGAAAGTTGTGAGGGTACCCTCGGAAAACCAAGCCCGGGTAATGAGAAAATTGCATTTGCAAAGAAAAACAAGAAGTTAGGCCCCCGCACGGGGTTGGGGGGTTGAGGAAAGGGCTTCATAACGGTCAGGAGAAGAGGGCTAAGCTTGGGGGCCAGGCACAGCGCCCCCCAAAAGGTGGGTGGGGCCGTGCGCCCAAAAGGGAATTCATCAGTGGGGGTTCGGGACCAAGCGGCCACGGGGGGTAAAAAAAAACCCCCCTTCGAGGTCCAAAAAATTTTAGGGGCACAGGGGGCTCGCGAGGCCCGGGGGCCCGTATCCCTCAGTGCAGAGCGGGGCCCGGTAAAATCCGATATTTGGCGGTGGGGCTTTTCCTTTGCTAAACCCCGGAGGACCGAAAAAGGGTAAATGAAAAAACTGAAAAGCAGAAAGTAAACGGGCCGGGGAGTTAACGTTGGCCCAGGGGCCCGGAAACAATGCGGGTTCCCATCCGGGGGGCCTTTGGGGAACAGGGCTCCAAAAGGTGGGGGGTTCCATCCCCCCGCCGAAACCCCAACGCTAGCAGCCACCCCCCCGTGGCACGAAATCCATTGAAATCCAGCAAGGCCCCCCAAACCCCCCGAAGGGTAGTTTTTTTTCCCTTTTTGAATCATCTCCCCCCAGGCCCCGTTTCCCTCGCTACTCATGGGCCACATTCGTTCGGGCGAGGCGATTGAAAAGGACCCCTGATCGACCAAACCCAAATCCAAGGGGTCCCGCACGACCGGGGCTCCGTCCAAGTTTTTTGGGGTTTGCATTCCCTCCCCTTTCCAAATGGGGATCTGCACCATTCGGGGAGAACTAAGGGGCTTTTTGCCGACCCGGGGATGGGGGGTTTTTCCAAGCCGAAAATTTTTTTTCCCAAAAAGGCCCGAACCCCAGCAATTTCTTAAAAAGGTAAAACCAAAAGGGGGGCCCAAGTCCGGAAAAATTATTTTTTTCCCAAAGGGTTTGCGGGGGGAAAGCGCGGACGTTGGAGCTGAAAACAAGGGCCGGGCCCAAATTAAAAGTTTTTTAAAGGCCCCGGGTGAATTTGCCCTGCCCAGGCACCCAAAAATTTGGGACAGGAGACCCGTTTTCCCCCCCTCCCCCCCCCCAGGGTTGTCAAACGGGCGGGCACCAGTCCCAAAAGGGCCGCCCCCCCCACCCCATCACCCCCACCCTCACCTCCAAAGTACTGCTCCTTTTCTTTCCAAAATTTGTTGAAGGGCACCCCGGGTCACGCATTAACACCTGGCTTGCCTCGGCGAACGTTTAAAACAGGGGGGGAAACTGCCCCGCGAATGCAGCAAAAAAACCGAGGGTGTGGCTTTCCCCTCGAAAAATAAAAAAGGAAAGGGAAAAAAAATTGGGGGAAAAACCCAATTGGTTGTCCCCCCCCCTCCCCCGACCGAAAAGGGATGGTTTTCCAGGGCGCCCTCCCATGGCCAAGGTTCAATAGGGTTGTGAAAATTTTCCTGAAGTTTTTCCCACCAACCCTTCAAAACTTTCCCTTAAAATGGCCGGGAAAAAATGTGAGCACTTTTTCCTTTTTTGAAACAAAGAAAGGACACCCTCCTCGATTTGGGCCGCGGAAAAACCGACCCGGCGGAAATTTCCAGCCTCCCAAATTTTGGGACCGTTTTTGATCCAAAAAAAACCAAAAATTTTTGATAAACCCACACCAAAGAACCCCCGGAAAATTTTGGTAAACCCCAAAGGGGCCCACCAAAAGCGGGGCACCTTCCTTTTTTTTTTGGGCCATTTTCGAGGAGGGGGGATTTTAAAAGACAGGTTTGGGGTGAAAAGGGGCATCCCCCCCCTTAAAGTCCGGAACAGTTTTCTGAAAAACGTCTGGGGGGGGGTTTTGGAGACTTGGGTAAAACTTCACCCCGGTGGCCCCCATGTTGGGGGTTTGGGGTTTGAAAATGGAGGAGGAGGGGGGGGGCATTGGGCAAACCCTTTTTCGGGTTAAAGAGGGTTTTTTAAACCCAGGTCCCAAGGAGGGGAAGGAGCAGGAGCGCTGGGGGAGGGGGATGGAGATGGGGCCCCCCGGGCCCCAATCCCCCCCCCCCTGGCAGAACATTGGAAATGGATTGGCCACCAGGCCCAAGAGTCATTTGGCCCGCAGAAAGCTTTTTTGCGGCTATGACACCCGGCAAAGACCCCCCGGAAAGGGGGAGACCGGCTCTCCCCCCCTATTGGCCCTCGCTACCGGGTTCCAAAATTGGGGGCCTTTTTTTTCCCAAATTATTGAGGGGAGGAAAAAACCCAAAAACAATAGGGGAAATCCTTCTAAAAATAAATTGGGCCCCGAGCCTTTTGTGCGGCATCTTTTCCCCCCTTTTCTGAAAAGGCTGCCCGGGGGGGTTTCCTCATTAAACCAAAACAACGGGCCGCGGCCCTTGCGGGGGGAAAGGGTTTGGGGGGGGGGGTAGGACCCAGTACCGCTCCACCCAAGCCCTAATTGGGTTTTATAAGGCAGCCCCTTAAAACCCCATAGGGGAGGAGGGCGTAAAACCGTTTCCCAAGCGGGGACCGGGCAGCCCGCCCCAACCCAGGTTGGGGCCCCCTCCCTTGGACAGCACCGCCCCCTTTCATTTAAAAAACCCCAGGGACAAAGGGGCAGCCAAAAGGATGTTTTTGGCCCGTAATTGGCGATTTTGGCAGGGAGAAGCTGCCCTCCCTTGGCCAGTAGTGGGGGCATCAGAGCGGGTTTTTCAGTGCGGGGGGGGCCTTCGAAACCCCAAGGGAAAAACCCCGCTTGTCCAGGGGGAAATTTGGGGAACGACGCCTTTGCAAGATGTTTTTCACTTTGGATGGGCCAGGATTTCCCCCAAAAACCAAAAATTTAAAGGCGTCAGTTTGGGTTCAAATTTAACTCCCTCACCAAAAAACTAAACCCCGGCCCCCCCCAGATGCCACACTTTGCTACCAGTTTCCCCAAACGCCTACCCCCAACCCTTTTCCCGGGGACTGGTTTTTCCCACCCACCCAAAAACCATGTCGTCCCCACTCTATGACCTCATTTTTGCTTCCGGTTGCCGGGGGGAACATCCACACGGGTTTTCATTGTGCCACCCTAGACCCAGCTGTTGCCCCTTTGCCCCGTCACCTAAAAAATTCTGTAAATTGGGGCCAACCTGGGGCCCTACCCCTTTTTTTGGCCACCTCCGGGAATTTGTCTTTGGTTCCACTGTTTTTGACCTCAGGGCGTGCTGTGGCGCGCCGTGCCTCCACATGGTTTTGGCCGCATTACCCAGGCGCACCGGTCCTCCCTCCAGTCATTTTGCCCATTTCGGTGGCTTCCCCCTGTTTTGCCACCTCCAAAAATGCCCATTTTTCCACTCTCAAAACCCATGCTGTGCTGTGACCCCTCCGTGCCCTCCACACGTGCCCTTTGTCCAACTGTGGCCAAATACTGTTTTGCCACCTCCAAAATTTGTTAATTGGGCCCAAACGCCTGCCTCTTTACGCTGCTGTTGTGACCTCTACACTTTTGTATTGTCCCAAATCGGGGTTCAAAAAAGGGTTTTGCCCCCCCACCCCAGAATGTCTTTGTCCCATTTCTGCCTCTTCCCTGAGCTGTGGTTTTGTGCCGGAAACCCACACGTGTCATTTTTTTTTCCCAAAAGGGCCCCCCCTTTTACTGCGGCTTTTTGGAAACTCCACCTCGGGTTCATTGTGCCAAACCCTGGGGCCCTAGTCCTGTTTTTCCCACCCCCCAAAGAATGCATTTTGCCACTGCCCCCCCTCATGCTTCGCCGCCGTGACCTCCGCTCTCAGTCATTGGGCCATTCTGGGCTTCCTCCTGTTTTGCCACCTCAAATGTCATTGTGCCACTGCCTGACCTCATACTGCTGCTGTTGTGACCTCTACACGTTCTGATTGTGCCACTCTGTGGCCTAATACTGTTTTGCCACCTCCAGAATGTCATTGTGCCACTGTCTGACCTCATGCGCTGCGTGGCTGCTGCCGTGTCCCCCAAACACTGTTCATTGTGGCACTTTCTGACCTCATGCTGCTGCTGTGGCTTGCTGCCTTTGCCCTCCACACTGTGTCATTGTGCCACTTTCTGCCCTCATTGCTGCTGCTGTGGCTGCTGCCGTGTCCTCCACACTATGTCATTGTGCCACTGCCTGACCTCATGCTGCTGCCGCCGTGACCTCCCGCTCTCAGTCATTTTTCCATTCTGTGCTTCCTCCTGTTTTGCCACCTCCAGCATGTCATTGTGCCACCAACTGACCTCATGCTGCTGCCGCCGTGACTCCGCTCTCAGTCTTTGTGCCATTCTGTGGCTTCCTCCGTTTTGCCACCTCCAGAATGTCTTTTGTGCCACTGCCTGACCTCATGCTGCTGTGGCTGCTGCCGTCACCTCCACACTCTTCACTAATGTTGCCACCTGAGCTCTCAGCTTGTTTTTTTCCAGTTTTCCCGCTGGCATGACTTTATCAGGCTACATTCCCGCTTGAGTTTTTTTGGTCAGTTTTGCCCTCTTAATTGCCCAGGGAATTTTATTAGTGAAATTCTAAGAGCGCGGCAGTCATGTGCGTGTATACTAAACACAACATTGTATGAAGACCAAAACCAAGCATCCCTCGCATATTTAAGCATGGCACAACGTTCTACAGCACCCTGCAGGCTCTGTGCAGCCTGGAAATACTGCTTTGTAACGCGATTCGTCCCGAAGTAATTCGGACCGAATTTATTTTTGTCGGAAAATTCGGCGAAGTGACCGAATCGAATTTTTGAGAAATTCGCCCATCTCTACTCATAATGTTGTTGATAAAGATTGTTACTTGTGCTGTTTGAAAAATCTGTTTGTTTTAGGAGCATATTATGTCAGGCTTAACAAAGGAGAATGATTGTTGGGGGTTTTTTTGGTAGGGGGTATCTGTATTTTTGAAAAACGGGTTAATGGGTATATCTTAGTTACATAGTACGGTTGTAAGAAAAAGACATAGCCATGCATGGTAAGATGATATGGATAAAGGGCAGTGTATAAGTAATTGTAAAACTTTGTTTTCCCATAAATCAAAATTGGATTCATAAATATGAACCCAAACCACTCTAAAGGGAAAATTTTACTCCCTTTTCCCAAATTGAAAACAGAAGGATTCCCCTTTAAAGAATTAATGATATTATTTTGTTGTAAGTATCAAGGTCTATTTTCCTTTTCCAAAATTTTTTGCAAATCCCAAAAATGTAGGGGAATTGGTGGTCCAAGTAAAATTTTCCCTGAAGTACAGAAGACCACTTAATCGAACTGAAGGCAAAAAGCAATAATATGAGTGAAGCATTTTTCCAAAACTTTATTATAAGTCCATTTTTCGATTTTCTGCAAAAAAATTATAGAAATTTCTGGGTTCTTCCAACAGTTACCAAAATTACTAATAATTATATAGTTGATGTTCTTGAGGAAAAGTGGTGGTCGGCGGTAGGTTCTGTAGATCATAGTTAAATAAATAAAATAATAACAACTAAAATTTCACAACCAATGTTTTTTCTCTTCCACCCGTGCAACTTTTAAACTTGTGGGGGCACCGTTTCTGTTTTAAATTTCAATCTGCATGTAACTGTGCTAGTAGAAAAAAGGGTACTGGGGCAGATGGCGGAATGGCACTGCAGAAATTTAAAAAGGGAAAGATTGGGGATGTGAAGAGGACAGAATGTTTACACATTACACAGATCTTCAAATGCACTGCCATTTAACTAGTAAAGTGCCTTGACATGCCAGCCTCACATTAAACATGCTGGAAAATTAAAATTATGTCAAAAATTAAAGATTAATTAAACTCAAATTTAAAATAAAACTCAGACATGACTGCAGTTAGTTGCATCTTATTTAAGAGGAGTCTTTGCAATGGAGATCTGTTACTCATCACTGTTTATTACATTTGTGGTTGTCTTCTTTTCCTTAGGGTATGTTCACATGATGGATTTTAACACGGATTTCAATGTGGATTCCGCATTGATATCCTCTTCCAAATCCTTGTGTAAACCAACAGCCATTCATTTGAACTGCCAGTCCGTGCTGTAGTTTACACAGTGAGCTGTAGTTTATGTGAACTACAGCATGGATTTTACACTAAATGGATTTAGAATCCATGGAGTGGAAAAAAAATAATGAATGTGGTCCTTCTTTTGAGTGGATCCTCATCGGATCCCTCATCCCTCTTCGGGTGGAAGACACTGGTTAACTCCATTGCGATGGAGCTAACCTATATTGTCAGCAGAAATCCGGGGAGTCGCCTCAGATTTCTGCCAAGGAAACCATGTTGGAAACACATCAGATAGAACATATCCTAAGGGGGGCCATGCATAGTTTGTAAGACTGAAAAAAGACAGATGTCCATCCAGTTCAGCCTATTGTGCTATAGTGTTCATCCAGAGCAAGTCAAAAAAATCCATGAGGTAAAAGCCAATGGTCCTTATTTAAAGGAAAAATTCCTTCACAACTCCAATCTGGCAATCAGAATAAATCCCAGAACAACCCTTCTCCAGAATCCTAGTCTCTATAACTTGTTATATGATTGCACTCTAGAAATGCATCAAGACCCTTTTAAACTCATTTAGTGAGTACACATTGACAATGTCCTCTGGCAGAGAGTTGCACAGTCTCACTGCTCTTACAATAAAGAATCTCCTTCTAGGTTTAGGTAGAAACCTTCTTTTCTCTACATGTAGAGGATGCTCCCTTGTGATAGATCTCTATATTGACCTTTGATCTATTTAAACATATTTATAAGTTCACCCCAGAGCTGTCTTTTCTCTAAACTATATAACCCTTATTTTGCTAAACACTATATAAATATTGGTGAGCCTACTGATTTTGGCAGGATTGGCCACCTATTTCATGTTCATAAGACTATGTGACTTTTTCTGCAGGTAGATTTTGGGATAAAGGATCAGGCATGTCAGATTTCAACATGAACAGTCCTTACTTCTCAAGGGAGAAAAGCTACCAACAGGTATGTTTTGCAGTGGGTAATTCTCCCTCGCCATAAAAGAGGTTGTCTACATTTTTTAAAGCTAAAATTAGGATAGAGCTGCTGTATTAAAATAAAAAATATATATACTTGCCTCCATATTCCATTCCATTCCACCAATTACTCCACCGGCCATTTGGCCAGTTGTTCAGTTTGACATGTGAGCACTGATTGGATGCAGTGATGACTTGCCATTTCCAGACATCAACGTTGGAGCTCTCACTTCTTGACAGGAATGTCAAGACATGTGACAAGCCAACTGCCCAGAGCTGGAAGTCAACAGAAGAACTGGGGGAATCTACACCATTCCTATTGTAGTTACACCTTGAATAAAAAAAACATGGTCAACCTCTTTAAGAACACATGAATGCATATGGTGGGACTGGAAGCAATAGCAGTAAGCCAACCAAACGTTTGCAGACAGCTATCTAAATTGTACGGCCACCTTAAGACTGGCCTTAAAAAAACAAAAGGTTTGCTAAAGACATGGTTGCTCTAGTGGTAGCCACTAGTGTTGAGCGATTTTTATCGACAAAGTTGAAATCGGCAAGGTTTTTATGGTGATCGAATTTTCCAGATCATGCGATAATTAAGGTTAAAATCTGAGCATCAACTATTAAGATCGCGCCTTTTCGGGC
>JAODAL010037884.1:0-39869 GCA_025379985.1 Phyllomedusa bahiana | reverse complement strand
TGAAAAATTTTATGGAGTCAGAAAACTATTCTATGTAAATACACTGATGGTGTTTAAATGTGTATGAATAACTATGTCATCCTAATCTTGGCATAACTTCCTTTCATGACAAATACAGATCTGTTAGCTTATATTTATAGCCAAACATCCTTCTTGGATGCTATAATTTTATTTTAAAAACACCATCACCAATATACCTCTTACAGGCACGGGAATAGGAGGTAGTAGAGCTAAAATTACAGTCAGTGCTGTAGAACCACCCACGACCTGCACAGAAAGTGGGAGCATGAATCTTTGAAGAGCCTGTTCTGTAAAAAAAATCCAGATGGAATACTCCCTTTAATGGTTATTAAGACAGGAGAATGGTCCAGGTCAGAGTTATGGAAGAAATTGACTAAAGTGCCATTATTTAGACATAAGTTTTGTCCAACAATCACCCATCTTGTATTCAACAGTAACGTCTATCTTGCATTTTTTTTATTTGTTCCCAAAGACCTTGGAGATAAAGAAAATATATTTTGCTGAGTGATGATGAAATTAATCACAAGACTGTTTATCTCTTTAGATTCAGTTGCATAATATAAAGTATATTTAGATACATATGATGTTACTGTAACTACAGGCAGTGGATGGAACAAGTTAAAGAGTTTAGCTAAAAATCATGTGATACGCTTATATTCCATTACCAAATAAGAAAGTTTTCCCAAATATATATTTGATTTGGCAGTAACATTTTGTCTAAAGGATTTAGTTAACTAATATTCCAAATATGTTATTTATGTTTTGTATATACGTGTTGGTAACCAGTTTTCATTAATAAAAAGACCTGAGGACACCTTGTTAAGCACACACCAATGGCTACGTCTTCTGTCTCTCAAATCTGGGTTGGAGTCCAGTCAATTAAAGTTTCCTCTCCCCCAGCGGGAAGTTTACACTAATCAATAATTTGAATCCCTCAGGTACTTGGAGATTGAACTCTGAGCTTTGAGAATCCATCCAAACTTATACAACAACAGAATCTTGTTTGAAAGTCAGGTAAACTAACATAGACAAAATGTAGTTCATACATGCACAAAGATTCTTTTCTTAAGCTGCTGCTGTACAATGTCTTCACTAGTGTTGAGCGATTACATTGGCTATCAACATCGGGCGATAGTCCGATAGTCCGGACGCAAACCATCGATAAGTTTTTCGATCAGTGAGCACAGTCGATTTATGAGCGATGACCAATAAAGGTCTATGGGAAGAGCAACAACAACCTTCATTCTTACACCCAAAACAAGCTGGAGAAGCTGAATTACAGCCCCAACATCAAATGTGAGATACCTTCTACATCTAATGCACAACACCTTTAGTTCTATAAAATCCACAGAAAAAAAGTCACACTTCATTCACTATCCCTGGTCTTGTACCACAGCATGAAGACCCTTAAACCTGCATCACCCACAAATTAAAATATATGTGCCAGAAGGAAGTTATTATTTGAACCATCATTTTTTACTTGAACTGGACCAATTGAATATCCCTGTCCTGGAACGCAGCATGACACCTAAAAACCTGCAATGACCCACAGATTAAAAATTGTTCAAGGAAGAAAGAGTCTTGTGAACCACCATTTTAGATTGAACTGGACATTGACAAACCCTGTCCTGGACTGCTAAGCATTGACCCTTAAACCTGTCTGACCCACAGATTTAAAAAGTGCCGGAAAAAGGAGGAGTCCTTTCAACCACCATGTTAGTTTTCACTGGACATCTGACTAGAAATGTTCCTGCCGCAGTATGTACCATTAAACCTGTCAGACCCCCTGATTAAAAAAGGGCCGGAAAAAGGGAAGTCTTTCACCACCATTTTAAGTTGAACTGATATGCCAAACCCTGTCCTGGACCGTCACATGACCCTTAAACCTGTCTGACCATAGATTAAAAAGTGCCGGAAAAAGGAGTCTTCAACCACCATTTTTAGGTTTAACGGGACATGACTAGTAACTGTCCTGGACCGCAGTAGAACCATTAAACCTGTCAGACCCCAGAATTAAAAAGTGCCCCGTAAAAAGTGAGTCTTTCAACCACCATATATTATTTACTGGACATTGAAAACCCTGTCCTGACCGCTGCATGTACCCTTAAACCTGTCCTGACCCCACAGATATAAAAAAAGTGCCGGAAAAAGGAGTCTTTCACAACCACATTTTAGATGAATCTGGCACATTGACATACCTGTCCTGGACCGTGAAGTATGACCATGTAAACCTGTCAGACCGCCCAGATTAAGAAGTGCCGGAAAAAGAGTCTTTCAACCACCATTTTTAGTTGAAACTGACATTGACAAACCCTGTCCTCGTGCCACAGTATGACCATTAAACCTGTCTACCCCCAGATTAAAAAAGTGCCGAGGAAAATAGGAGTCTTTCAACCACCATTTTAGTTGAACAGGACATTGACTATACCTGTCCTGTGCCACAGGCATGACCCAGGGCTTGAGGTACAGTGGGTGCGGATGAGAGTCCAGGTCTGGGCGGTCTGTCATCTATTAACACCGACGCAAGGATCAAAATCCCTGATGATGGCAGCAACAAAACAGTCGTGGTGAAGCAGAGTGCGGAACTCGGAAGTGTGAGAACTCCAGCCTTCCACAGTACACAGTCCCAAGACCTGGGTAGCGCTTGCCCCTCCGTAAGAGTGCTGACCAATTGAGCTTCACTTGAAATACTCACTGGTGGTTAACTCTCCTGTTTCCACCCAGTTGCCTTTTTTCTGGCATTCTTTTCTCATTTTACTCAACGTGGCTGGAGGAAATTGTCTTGGGGGGGGGGGGGGCGGGGGGGGGGGGGGGTTTCTCTAGTCCCTGCTCCATACTCCAGCCATGCCCTCTTGAATACCCTACATACTGGACAAATTTTCCTGTAACCTCCCTTGTACAAATCAGAGGAATTTTTTTACCATGCTATTATTTACATGCAAGTTTATTAGTAGTATTAATACTATAAAACCACATATTTAAAATAGGAAAGGAAACCCACCCATGTCTTTGTTTCTCTTTTTTTAATTATGTATAAAAAGTGGTTTGTCTCCAATACATGATTGATAGCTAGTGTAAAGATCTATGCAAAAACAAGTCATTATGTGCAATATGTTTCCATTAACAGTGTCCTACCTATTCCTGTTTCTGACAGCACCATCACCATTAGAGCCACTCTTGAACACTTGTGAAGAACAAATGTCTTTAGAACAACATATTTTTTTATTAATCGTACCTGTATTATAGCAGTCATTTCACAGCAAAAAGCCCCCAAAAATTCAAAGCATGACCCATGAGCCACATTGGACAATTTGTAGACGAATAAATGTCTGTTAAGAATCAACATTTTTTTTATAATAGGACCTGTAGTATTGCTCTCATTTCCAAAGTAGCATGACCCAAAACATTATAGAAAATGACTTTCTCAGCCACTGTAAAAAATTGATAGGGAGAGAAATGCCACTAATGACTCCACAATTCAGTTCCAAAGGACCATGGAATATCTGCTGAAATCTCACAGCTACATGACGCCCAAAAATTTTAAATAAGACTTCACAGCCACTATAAAAAATTGTTGAGTGATAAATGCCACTTAAAAAGCCACTTTTCTGTTCCTAAGGACCATAATTAAAAGCTGTATCTCCACATCAATAAGACCTCAAAAACCATTGACAATGTGAAAACTTTCTTAAGATAAAGTTTTTGATTAAGATGTAATACGGTGTTATGTCTCATAAAACCTTGAGCTGTCTTCTACGTCCTCCTCATCATCAAGAACCAGCCAAATGAACTTTTGTGAAAAGTGAAGAATAAAAATTGCAGGTAAAGAAATGATCATTTAAAAAAACATTTTTTCAAGAGGACCATTTCTGTATTGAGAGAGTAATGTGAAGAACCGCCAAACTAATCGTGACCTCGGGCAAATTGGGCCACAACATCATCATAGATCCGTTTTCCTGATTCATCTTGATGAAAGTCAAACGGTCCACATTATCTGTGGAAAGAAGCCGGATGTCTGTTTGTCTGTTAATGACTACTACCAGCTGTGCTGAATGTCCCGCTCAGATATGAACGCTGGCTGCTGGCAGGACACCAGCTCTATGGCTTATACGATGCCAGCTTCGGGGCCATTCGAACCATATTATGGATACCCATGTTGGGGTTTGTTTATGGTTTGGAATGACCTGATTAGGTGGTCCTTAACACAAATACAAACATCTGAGTAGTATACTGCATATAGTCGTGCACATCATGATCTTAAGGCTGATCTTCTGTGTGTGTTGGAAGTGAGCCCTTGTCAATTCATGCTTGTGTGCGGTGGAAAACAAAGATTGCCAGAGGTCACCCCCTAAGGCTTCTGCCACTTGCCTGTCTGCAGCCATGCTAAGCCCTATACTTGTGCACTCAATTGCTGTCCACGATCGCTGATGTTGTTGTCCAACAATGACATTTGGGTGAACGTGAAGCAGACGCAACAGATGTTTCATAGATCAATCAGCAAGGTCTCCATTTTCCTGGCAATTTACTCTCAATTTGAGGTGGTTGGAAGGAAAGTTCTGAGTTTTGTTTTGTACCGGGATCCAGGAGGTGGCCACCCCAGTAACTGTTGTTCATATTTTGTGAGGGCCTTAAAGCGAGGATCATGTTGAAATGTGGAGCATCCAAGCACTCATGTGAGAGAAGAGTGGAGCCTTATTGTCCCAAGCCTCTGGGCGAGGGGCACTAGCAACATGATCTTCCTCATCTTCCTCCTCCGCCTCACATTCGCGGTCCAACACTCTTTCCAAGGCAGGACGTCGGAACATCGGTGTCTAGGAATACCTCCTCCTCCACCTCCGCTGCCATCCGGCACAGCCAACAACACAGCCCTGACTTGCCTGAGATTGATGAGCACCCTGAGAGCTGATGCGACGAACCTTGCATGCTAATAAGACCATGAAATTGTGAAACTGTTTTGACCTTGTTGGTTTGACGGAGAGAAAGGCTCCGTGTCCGAATCTGTGTCCGTCTCCTCCTCCGTCCGCTGGCGGGACCTGTTGTTTTCAGAGTGTCCAACGAATCCGTATCCAGACTAAGATCACCAAAATGCTCATGCTGACAAGGGCATAGTCCGTCCGCACTGACCATTTTGGTGGCTTTCTTCAAAACTGGCAAGGAAGGAGAGAGCATCTTTCTCACCTTCCTCCACTCACTGTGGGTCTCAACACACCCGAGGGTCCGCACCGCTGCTAGTTCAGGCCCATGGTGTCCCTTCTTACTGCATAATGGCATTAAGCGCTGGCTGCCACAAATCGCTGGGAGCATGTGGAGGGTGTGAAAGTCCAGCGTGTTTTGCACGACAACAATGAGACACGGTTGACGGGGAGGCCCGAGCCAGACGCTGCAACACGCAGCCAGGCTGGACGAAGCAAGGGTAGCGAACGGTGGAAGTGCGAACTCAGCACCTCGAGCCTTCATCAGCAGGCAGTCCAGCCTGGTCCCGGGTAGCTATTTAGAAATTTCTGGACGACGATGATTCAACGACATGTTCTAGCAAGGGTGTGCCCAGTCCTACCGATCTTAAGGGCGGCCAGCAGATTTCGCCCGTTTAATCGCACACCACCATTGCTGGCACAAGGTTTCATGTCACCCATCCAGCGCACGGTCTCTGGACTCCTGTTTGCTGAGAGAGCCGTCCGACAGCTCCTGACCTGTGGTGGGGGACGGTCTCCAAGACAGATTCATTCTCAAAACGTCTTGGTTTCTCTGGTCAGCTGATGCCACCATAGGACCTCGTGTGGGGGAAAGAGCCCTGCCCATCCCTCCATTTTTAGAAGAGCTAGCGCCAAGCCTGAGTAGCCACCGTCCCGCCCAGAGACATCCACCCAGATCACCCAGAGAGCTTTCACAGAGATAAAGTGTGCCTTGCCGGCATACTAGTCCATTTGTCTGGTGGCAGATTGACTTTTCCCGTCCACAGATGCAGACAACGCGCTTGAAATTTTAGATGACCACGTGTCTGGCCAGGGCAGGGACGGCTTTTTTTTTTGGCAAAGAAGAAGCCTTCTCTGCATCTTGTATTGGGCAAGTCGAGGCCATGTACTGTGGCGGAACGCCATCTGTGTTCCCACCAGACAGAAAGGCAACTTTCCAAGGCCAAAAGCCTGGCATTGCCGCCATTCATGAGGCTCATGTGCTTTGGATGGTTTGGGTTGAAGTGATTCTTCAGCTCCCAAACCTGGTAGTACAGAAGGCTGGCTGGCTAGACTGGCCGCTGTACGCGTGCCGGTCGTCAAAAAAAAAATTTGGCGGGAGGAAATGGGTAAGATGGGTCCTCTGGTTGTGCTGGTGTACTCCCTGTCGACGGTGTGTAGGTGCAGAAGCAGAGGCTGAACCCTGAACAATGACTTGAGAGACTGGGCAGCGATGAATGCTTGGTGGAGGCTGAGAGGCGGAGGCTTAGACAATGGTGTGACAGTGTTTGGAATCACGGCATCGGTGTGCCTAATATATGGCCATTTGTTAGCCTCCAAATCAACTCATAGCATCTCGCTGTCATGTGACTAACATGTTGGTGGTGGTTAACCACTTAAGGTCTTTATCTTGCCTCTAACTTATGCGTTTATCCGGCAAAGGCGGCAATATGACATCGCTGGGATGAATCAGAGGAATGCTCAAAGAGTGGCCCAGGCTTTGAGAGGTCCTTTACTTCTTGATAGCGATAAAAAGTGAGGAATCGTGGTTTTGCGCTGACCGTGGCTTGCGGAATCATATCAGCTGAGCTATCTGCTACTTGCCCTCACCCTTTTTGGGCGGGACCCTTCATGACATCTACCCCATCGTCTTCCTCCTCGTCCACTGATGAAGCGCTCGCAAGCAAATTCTAGTGGAAAAGACCAGGAAGGATCCGCAATGTCATCATCCATCATCATCATCAACACAGGTGACATATGTCGTCCCTTACATTCTGCATCCAGAATCTGCGGGCTACAAGCAATGGGCACTTCAAAGGCGTTGTGTCAACCCGCCCGGGATTTATGCCGATTTGACCTGGCTTCCTTCTCCCTCCTCTGATGTGCATCAGTAACTGGGTGTCATGAGCAGACAACATCATCCTCTTCGATCGTTTAACCATGCCTTCTGACCCCAACCGCATTTTGTCCATCAAAAGAGGTCTTCATGACAATGGATATCCACATTGGTGGGTACACATGTTGACATTTGGGTCTGCCTTCGCTTCATGTTGGAGAGACGATTACGATTATGCTGATGATGACATTGTGGCCGAGACTGGGAGTGGACGAGGAGTAAGACTGCTGGATGCAGGTTGCATTAACCCACTGAAGAACAGATTGGCGACTCTGTTCTTTATACTGAGATTCACAGGGCAGTGCCCTGAACCCAGCGATGACAGACCTGATGGTCCTGCATACCGATGGATACGCAGTAATGCGTGTTGTTGCCAGCACTGGAAGGCGCACCTTCTCTGGTACTCTACTCCATGTGCTAAACCCCTCCATTTTTGCACCCTTACCACCTGAATTCGCTCCATGTAAGAAATATACAAAATTAGAGAAGGAATGGAAATTTATTGGAAGTCCAAATATTAAAAGACGGCAAATCACCAGCTATTCTCAATCCCTCGTAACAAAACAAAATTAGGATTCAAATTTACAAATCTGGACTGGCAAAAGTGCAAAAAAACACGTATATGTTATGTATTTGGAATGGATACAAGGTATTTTTGGTTACCATTTCAATTCACCTGTGTTGACTATAAAATTGCTGTATAAGATATAAGTGCACGCTATCTGAATGAACAAAGTCTGCAGTTCGCCAAGTCAAAAAACTTGTGTCTGTATAAAGATTCGGATTGTATACAAGTGTATTTTTGGCACCTTTCAATCACCTGTTGTGTAACTAAAAATTTCTGTCTATAAGATATAAGTGCACAGCTATCAAATGAACATATATGGTACTGGGCAAAAGTGCAAAAAACACTTATCTGTATGTGTTCTTATAATACAAGTTTGTTTTTGTTACCTTTCAATTCACCTGTGGTGACTATAAAATTGCTGTATCATATATAAAGTGCACGCTATCTGAATGAACAAATCTGATTGGGGCAATAAGTGCAAAAACACGTAACTGTTATGTTTTCTATATACAAGTGTTTTGTGTGCCTTTCAAATTCACCTGTGGTTACTATAAAATTGCTGTATCAGATATAATTTGCACGCTATCTGAATGAACCAAGCTGCAGTGCTCCAAAGTCAAAAACACGTATTTGTTTTACGATTCGGGGTGATACAAGTATTTTTGGCACCTTTCAATTCCACCTGTGGTGACTATAAAATTGCTGTAAAGATATAAGTTGCACGTGCTATCTGAATGAACACAGCTGCAGTGCGCCAAAGTCAAAAAACACGTATCTGATATGTATTCGATGATACAAGGTATTTTTGGCACCTTTCAACTCACCTTTGGTGACTATAAAAATGCTGTATAAGATAAAAGTCACCTATCTGAATGAACAAAGCAGCAGTGCGCCAAAGTTGCAAAAAACGACGTGCATTATGAGTTTTCGTATAATACAGAGTTGTTTTTTGAGGTACCTTTCATCACCTGTTGGTGACTATCAAATTGCTGTATCAATAGTAAAGTGCACGCTAATCTGAAATGAACAAATCTGGATTGGGTCAAAAGTGCATAAAACACTATCCTGTTATGATTTCTATAATACAAGTTGTTTTGGTACTTTCAATCACCTGTGGTGACTAAAAAATTGCGTATCAGATATCAGTGCACGCTATCTGAATGAACAAAGCTGCGTGCGCCCAAGTCAAAATACACGTAATTTTGTAATTATAGATTCGGATTATACAAGGTATTTTTGGCACCTTCAATTCACCATGTTACTATAAGATCGCTGTATAAGATATAAGTGCACGACTATCTTGAAGGAACAAAGCTGTCAGAGCAGCCAAGTGCAAAAAACACTCGCGGCTTATCTGATAGTGTTTTTCGTATAATACACAGTTGTTTATGGTACCTTTCAATTCACCTGTGGTGACTATCAAATTGCTGTAGTCATATATAAGTGCACGTCTATCTGAATGAACAATCTGTGACTGGGCAAAGTTCAAAAAAACATGTATCTGTTTTGTTTTCGCATTATACAAGTTGTTTTTGGTACCTTTCAATTCACCTGTGGTGACTATAAAATGCTGTATTCAGATATAAGTGCACGCTATCTAATGAAACAAAGCTGCAGATAGGCGCCAAAGTCAAAAACACGTATCATGTTATGTATACGATGATAAAAATGTATTTTTGTCACCTTTCAATTCCCTGTGTGTGACTATAAAATTGCTGTATCCAGATATAAGTGCAACGGCTATCCTGAATGAACAAATCTGGACTGGGCAAAGAGTTGCAAAAAACACGTAACATTTTATTTTACGTATAATAAACAAGTTTTGTTTTCAAATTCACCTGTGGTGACTATAAAATTGCTGTAACAGATATAAGTGCACGCTATCTGAATGAACAAATCTTGATTGGGCAAAGTGCAAAAAAAAACACGTATCTGTTATGTTTTTCTATAATACAGTTGTTTTTGGTACCTTTTCAATTCACCTGTTGTGACTATAAAATTGCTGTATCAGATATAAGTGCATCCCGCTATCATGAATGAACAAAGTGCTTGCAGTGGCGTCAAAGTCAAAAACACGTATTTGTTTATAGATTCGGGGATGATACAAGGTATTTTTGCACCTTTCAATTCCCTGTGTGACTATAAAATTGCTGTATAAGAGTATAGTGCACGCTATCTGAATGAACAAACTGCAGTGGCGCCAAAGTAAAAAAAACAACGTATCTAGATATGATTCGGAGATAAAGGTATTTTTGCACCTTTCAATTCACCTTTGTGTGACTATAAAATTGCTGTATAAGATTAAGTGCACGCTATCTGTAATGAACAAAGCTGCATTGCGCCAAAGTCAAAAAACAGTGTATCTGTTAATTTTCGAATAATACAAGTTGTTTTTGGTACCTTTCAATTCACCTGTGTGACTATAAAATTGCTGTATCAGATATAAGTGCAGTGCACGCTATCTGAATGAACAAATCTGGACTGGGCAAACAGTGCAAAAAACACGTATCTGTTTTGTTTTCTATAATACCAGTTGTTTTTTGTACCTTTCAAATCACCTGTGGTGACTATAAAATTGCTGTAATCAGATATAAGTCACTCTATCTGAATGAACAAAAGCTCGCAGTGCGCCAAAGACAAAAAACACGTATTTGTATATAGAATCGGATGATACAAGGTATTTTTGGCACCTTTCAATTCACCTGTGTGTCTATAAAAATAGTCTGTATAAGATATAAGTGCACGCTATCTGAATGCACAAAAGCTGCAGTGCTCCAAAGTAAAAAAAAAAACACGTATCTGTTTATGTAATTCGGATTGATAAAAGGTATTTTTGGCACCTTTCAATTCCACCTGTTGGTGATATAAAATTGCTGTATAAGATATAAGTGCACTCTACTGAATGAACAAAGCTGCAGTGCGCCAAATTGCAAAAAACATGTATCAGTTATGTTTTTCGTATAATACGAAGTTGTTATTGGTACCTTCAATTCACCTGTGTGACTAAAAATTGCTGAATCGATATATAAGTGCAACGCTATCTAATTAACAAATCTGGAACTGGGCAAAAGTGCAAAAACACGTATCCTTTAATGTTTTTCGTACTAATACAAGCTTGTATTTGGTACCTTTCAAAATTCATCACACAGTTGTTACTATAAAATTGCTGTATCAGATATAAGTGCAACTCTATCAGTAATAACAAAGCTGCAGTGCGTCCACATTAAAAAAACACGTATCTGTTATATATTCGGATGAAACAAGGTATTTTTGGCACCCTTTCATTTCACCTGTGTGACTATAAAATTGCTGTATAAGATATAATGCACAGCTATCTCAATGAACAGAATCTGACTGGTGCAAAAGTGCAAAAAACAACGATCTGTTAAAGATTCTGATGATACAAGGTATTTTTGGACACCCTATCAAACCTGTGCTTACTACAAGATGCCTGGATTCTAAATTAAAGTGCAAGTTGTATATATCAACAAAGGTGTGAATGGGAAAAATTGAAAAAGAACACCTATCTGTAAATGTATACGATAATAAAAAGTGGAGTGTTGCACCTACAAAAGAGACCTGCATTTAACAGAAATGATGGTGTACCTAATATAATTTCACGACTGCCCCAATATCCAGGAAATATTTCAATATCAAACTGTTAAATAATGAAGACTTGCAGTGCAATGTCTACACTAAGTCCCTTGTGAACTTTTAACCAGTGTCACTTTTATAGAGCTTTTCTGTGTTCGCCCACGGGTGCCTCCCCCCCCCCCCCCCCGTGACTTATAGCGAAGAATTGCGGCATTAAAATTCTCTGAGCATAACTACCAAAATCTTTCAAATGTCTAATCTAACTAACAGCTAATAGTAGAGGTTTCTCTGTTCGAAAAATATTATAATTCGCTGAGTATATTTGTAGATATCATAGCGCACCGCCGACTAGTATGAAACGCTGAGAGACACTGAGGCATAACAGGAAGGGCTAGTTCTATGTTAAAACGAGGTCATGTGATTTTTGCAGCCAATCGCAACCATTAGACAATCCCGAGTCATGACGTCGCACACACATCTCACCCATGCTCTCTTCTGTAAGCGATTGGCTGGCCGCCAAATGTCAGGAAGCGCTCGAAAAAGGTAGCGATATTAATAGATTATGCGGCAGATTTTTAACTAAACTTATCGCGTGATCGAAAAAAATCGAATTACCATAAAAACCGTGCCGATTTCAACTTTGTCAATAAAAATCGCTCAACACTAGTCTTCACAACAGGTCAGTCATCCAACAAACACAATTTTATGCTATAGAACAAAGAGAAAATAACCTGTGAACCCATTGTACTGTTGCCTCTCTAAAAATTCCCAAAAGGCTACATCTAGATTCTAGATTGTAAAAAAGATATACAGTAGGAGAGCTAGAGTTTGAAGGTGGACAACTAAATTAGTAAATGTGATGCAATGTCTTACTAAACATTTAAAGGCTGGAAAATTCAGACTTCTTTAGCTTTGAAAAAAGACACTATGGGCAACACGTATAATTTTTGGCCCCCATGCGGCAATTTTATTGCGCACATTAGTAGTGTAGAATGCGCCTGAATCTATGAACCTGTCACACTGCAGGTCATAGATTTAGCACTTTCTAGCTACAAGGCGACAATTCTGGCTCAGGTAAACCACTTTTAAATTGGCCTACCTTTTCCAGCAGTAATTCGCCTGGTATTGCCCTATTAAAGTAAGAAATGTGTAGAATACTATGGTTGTAGTGTGACATGCCTCCAAAAAGCCCCCCCCCAGTCTCAGGCGCATTACAAAGTGATGCAGGCACTTCCTAATGCACCTAATTATGGAGTGCGCCTGCTCATATATCGAGCGCCCAGTTTTGGGACTGAAAGGATGCCAAACTACTGGCACAGCCCTGTACATACATATCATCCTTTAGAGGTGATATTATTACAGTAGTACATTAATAAAGGATTTTTTTCTTTACAATTAAAGAACTGAAGCTATGACATACCCTCTCCCAGAAGGTAGTAATGGCAGAAACAATGATACCTTATGAAAAAGGTCTACATGCTTATTTAATAACATGGTATTAGGCTTATGCATAATTTAATGATGTATAATGCAAAATTGATCCAAGGTTAAATTTGATGGTCATATGTCTGCACCCAATCTAAGTAACTACAGTTGGGCTCATAAATTTTACATATGCCTGCTGCTATAGGTCACACACTCCCAAAACTGTGAATGTCCACCTCAATCATCATGGTACAGATGGTATGCTTCACTTTATAGGCCATGTTATAGGTCTTGTTGTCTCACTGAATCTTTGTTCAAGTATCCATTTAGTGTACAAGATGAAACAGCCACACCACTTCCATTTCAGTTCATTTCAAGTTGTTTTCAGGTTTTTCTTTGGAACCAAACATGTTTTTCTGACAGTTAAAAGGGTTTTCTCACTACAAAGATTCTCTTTCAACATAAAGGGACTGTTAAATGAAGACATTTTCTAAATACATTGGTGAATAGATTTTACTTTCGTCATAAGATAAGACACATTTAAGCAGCTCTTTGACAGCACACAGGTTTCTATGGTAACCTGCATAGCAGAAAGACGTCTGTTACTTGATTAGCTGAGAACAAGAGTGACGACACCCCATGGACAAACTGACAGGGATTGAGCTCTAAATTAACTAATTAAATTTAGCAAGATTAGCTGCAGTAAACAAAAGGTGCTGTGAGGACTGAAAAGCATGGAGTTATCTGTAATTGTGTCCAGCATGCACTTCTAAAATGCTCTGTTTCAGCTCCCATAGACGTCCACTATTCCTGGGAAGAAGTGGCATGTCACATCTAGAAATGGACGAAGTTCTCAAAAAGTCAATTCGGTGACTTCGCCGAATTTTCCAACAAAATTTGTTTCGGTCCAAAATGCTTCGGGACGAATTGCGTTAACAAACAGCTATTTCCAGGCTGCACAGAGCCTGCAGGGTGCTGTAGAATGTTGTGCCATGCTTAAATATGCAGAGGGAGCTTGGTTTGGTCTTCATACAATGTTGTGTTTTAGTATGACACGCAGATGACTGCCGCCGCTCTTAGAATCGCTTCACTCTAAAATTCCCTGGGCACTTAAGAGGGCAAAACTGACCAAAAAACTGAAGCTGGAATGTAGCCTGATAAAGTCATGGCAGCAAAAGCTGGAAAAAAACAGGCTGAGGGCTACGATCCTACCACAGCGTCAAAGAACACAGTAGTAGGTTACCTGAGCCACCACAGATCGCAGCACAGTAAGGGGACATCACAGCAGCAGTCATCCTGCGAGGCCACAGCATCCGGTGTCATCTACCGGCCATGTGTTGACCACACACTAGGTAATACACTTTCTCCCAGATGACATCTGAAAACCCCAGCCAAGAGTCGGTGGGTTTGTCACACACAACCCCTTGTTGGCATGGCCCGGGAGCAGGTGAGGGGCTCTCACCTGTCCTCAACCCACCTTTGTCCCGTTCGCTTCCCACAGCCAGAGAACTACTATGTGCTGTGGCCTCTGCACCACTATACAGTGAGGACCAACTATTTGAGGACAGTGGGCAGCACAGAGGTGGGGAAGACATCCGCTGCTTCTTGCAGAAGCGGGCAAATAGTGATGAGAAGAGTTGCAATGGGGGGTTATGTTGCGAACGGTCAGGCTTTGGACAGCGACACGTTGAGGAGGACGGCGGTGACAGGCAAACACTAATCGATGTAGCCGATTGCACATAGGAGACGGGAGAAGCAGGCGAGGCTGGGACAAGTTATTCTGGTGCCCTAGTTAAACAAGGCATAAAGTGCCTCCGAAACGGAAAATTCAGTCCACTCCGTGCCTCCTTGTGCCCCCTTTTCTCCCTTGGATGAAGTGGCGCCCTAAGTGGTCGCCTACCCTCGACTACCCATTGTCCCGGCCCTGGATGCATTCCGTTATCTCTACATTAAGTTTTAGGAGACGGGAGGAGAAGAATGAGGCTTTGGATGACAGACAATCTGTGATCTTGGACAGTAGAGAGTTAATGTCTGGGCCGGAGATGTAAAGTTGGGTGCCATCAGCATACTGGTGGTTTTGAAAGCCATGTGATGCTATGAGCTCCTGTCACCTGCACCTCAAGAACATCTCCAGAATCCGTCCGCTTCTCACTGTGGAAACAACTCAAACTCTCATTGTTGCTCTTATTCATTCTCGTCTCGACTACTGTAACTCCTTGCTTATCGGTCTCCCTCTGTGCAAACTCTCCCCTCTCCAGTCTGTCCTGAATGCAGCAGCCAGGCTTGTCTTTCTTTCCAACTGCTATACTGATGCCTCTACCCTGTGTCAGTCACTGCACTGGTTGCCTATCCAGTACAGGAGACAACATAAACTCATCACTCTCACTCATCAAGCTCTCCACAACGCTACTCCTCCCTACATCTCCTCCCTCATCTCTGTCTACCACCCTACCCTCTCTCTCCGCTCTGCTGATGATATCAGGATACACTCATCAAACATCCGAACCTCCATGCCGTCTCCAAGACTTCACACGTGCGGCACCAGTTCTCTGGAACATGCTACCGCGGGCGATCAGGCACACTCAGAAACTCTCATAGCTTTAAAAGGGCCCTGAGAAATACATCTTCTCACTCTGGCCTACCAGAATCCCTAATGCTAACACCCTCCTCCCCCCACACTTCCTAGCGCACTCATCTCATTTTCAGCACTTAATGTATATAGATGTATATAGGGGTGGCAGGTTCATCCGAATTCTATGTAAAACAACCCCATATTTATGTCACATGGCTGGACCATTGTAAATCTAGCACTTCTTGCCTTCATCTCTCCCGTACACCCTAATAGATTGTAAGCTCTTGCGAGCAGGGCCCTCACACCTTGTGTCTCATCTGTAAGTACTTTTATGTGTAATGTCTGTACGTTTACCCTCCAAATTGTAAAGTGCTGCGGAATATGTTGGCGCTATATAAATAAAGATTATTATTATTATTATTATGAGCTGACCCAGACCAACAGTGTACAAGGGTTCATCATTATCATAGGGAGAAGAGAGCAGCAGCTTGCGTGTCAGGCGGTGGCGCAGCCCGTAAGTCGGTAGTGTGGCCGGGAGTCAGCCGGGTGGCAGGAGTGCGAGGTTGGGAGCCAAACGGCCACGATTTAGACCACCCACTTTACAGGTCCCAGAAAGTAGCGGCACAGGGGCTCACTGGTTCAGCGGCAGTAAGAGTCAGTCAGTGCAGCGCTTTGGTGGTCAAATTGCCTATTCGGCGGTGTGCCAGTTTTTTGACGAGACACCAGAGGAGGGTTGAACATAACTATATGTAGAATCTGTGGGCAGAGTAAAGCGTGACCAGGGACCTAACTGCATCAACATCATGCAGTGTCACCATACGTGTTTCAGATGTGGTGGTCCATCCTATACCAACAGCTGTAGCACCCAGTGGCACGCCTCCCATTTCAGGCAGTCATGGCTTCACCAGCTCTGCCGAAGACAACTCCCTATCTATTACATCATTACCGGTCCAGATACTCCTGCTCCTCGGCACTCATGGTGCCAGCAGTCGTTCACCGAGACGATTGCCAAGAGATAGCAGTATGCGTCTAGCCATCCCTAAGTGCAGAAGCTGACCGTGCTCCTGTCCAAGTTGGTGGTACTGCAGTCCCTCCCTTTTCAAGTGGTGGACTCTGCACCATTTAAAGAACTGACCAGGAAACTTGGCATTCACTTCAGCCATTGTAACGACACGGGTAGTGGCTGCTCTGGACCACCACAAGCGGTGGTAGCGGCCACGCCAGGGAGTGGGGTCTAAGTAGGTCCCGGCTTTCACCAGAGCCTGCCGCAAGGCAGGATGGACTTTCTTACAGCCTACCTATATGACCTATACCTGCCTATACCCTGCCTACAGCCTACCTATAGGACCTATACCCTCCCTACAGCATACCTAAAGGACCTATACCTGCCTATACCCTGCCTATAGCCTGCCTAGAGGACTTATAACTGCCTATACCCTGCCTACAGCCTACCTATAGGACCTATACCCTGCCTACAGCCTACCTATAGGACCTATACCTGCCTATACCCTGCCTACAGCCTACCTATAGGACCTATACCTGCCTATACCCTGCCTACAATTTCCCTATAGGACCTATACCTGTCTACACCCTGCCTACAGCCTACCTATAGGACCTATACCTGCCTATACCCTGCCTACAGCCTACCTATAGGACCTATACCTGCCTATACCCTGCCTAGAGGACATATACCTGCCTATACCCTACCTAGAATACCTATACCTGCCTATACCCTGCCTATTGCCTACCTAGAGGACCTATAACTGCCTATAGCCTGCCTATGGGGCCTATACCTGCCTATAACTATCTATACCATGCATATAGCCTGCCTAGGGTGACCTATACCATGCCTATAGCCTGCCTAGGGGGACCTATACCTGCCTATAACGACCTATACCAGCCTATAACCTGCCTATGGGGGACATATAGCTGCCTATATCTGCCTATGGGGGACATTAAACTGCTTATACCAGCCTATATCTGCCTATGGGGGACAATAAACTGCCTATATCTGCCTATGTAATTTCATTGGTATCTATTTTTATTTTTAAAATTCACCAGTAGCCGCTGCATTTTTCACCCTAGGCTTATACTCGAGTCAATAAGCTTTCCCGGTTTTTGTGGCAAAAGTAGGTGCCTCGGCTTATACTCGGGTCGGCTTATACTCGAGTATATATGGTACAAGGAATCCTAGCAAAAAACACCCCAAAGTTTGTTATGCAATGTATTCCAAGTTCGGCAATACCCTGTATGTGGGTGCAAACTGTTGTTTGGGTACATGGCAGGTCGTACAAAGGAGGGAGCATTGTTTGGCTTTTGGAAAGAAGATTTTGATGGGTGCCGTGCCGTGCCGTGCCGTACCCAACGTACCGGAACAGGTGAAACATTCCAGACGTTGCCCCATTTTGGATTCATCACCCCTCACGGATCTCATCTATGCATTTTGGGTGCACAGGTGTTCAATAGATTTTTAAGCACTTGGGTCATGAAAACGGGGGGAAAAAATATGCAGTTCTACCATTGTTTTTTGTGCTTTATTTTTTACAGCATTCACCATGTAGTATTAATAACAGAATAACTTTACTACGTGGATTGGTACAATTGCAATGATATAGTTTTGTATTTTTTACTTTTACACATCAGAAATGCATTTGTAAAAATGGTGCTTTCATGTCGTCATAGTCTCATAGCCATAACTTTTTATCTTTTTTTATATGGGCTTCTTTTTGTGAGATGAGTTGATTTTGTTTCTATTGGTATCATTATGGTGTTTATATTAGGCTTTGATCGCTTGTTATCAAGATTTCTGTGAGGTGTTTTGAATAAAATACAGCAATCCTAGTAGTGTTTTTTATTTTTTACAGCGGTCACAATGCTGTATAAATGACATGCTAGCTTTACTCAGCAGGTCAATATGATTACAGCGATACCCAATTTCTATGTATTTTTTTTATTCTACTGCTTTCACAAAATATAAACACTTTTATTCATAAGGGAAAACACATTTTTGCATCACCATAATCTGAGAGCAATAACTTTTTTTATTTTTCTGTATACAGAGCTGTGTAATGACTAGGTTTTTTTGTGGGATGAGTTGAAGTTTTTATTGCTATGAGTTTTAGGTTCTAGCACAAAAATGATAATTTAGGGTCAGGTAAACCACTTTTAAAGTGGTTTACCTGTTTCAGCAGTAATGCGCCTGGATTTGCCGTACTGAAGCTATAAATGTGTAGCTTCGTACAGTTGTAGTGGGACACGCCTCTAGCACGCCCCTTGATCTCAGGTGCATTACAAAGTGGCGCCTGTTTAAAAATATAGCGAATGGGGCGCTAATCTTTGGGCTGAAAAGACGCCATACTTCTGGCACAGTCCCTTTCATCCAAGTCGCACATTGTGTCTTTTTGAGCTTGTTACATTTGTAATGTTTTGGTTAGTTATCTATTTCCAGTTTGTAAGAGCTCTGTTTTGTCTTAGTTCACTGATGTTTCTGTTCTTCCCCGTTTCAGTCTTGCAGTGTGTTCTATTTCTGAATTTTCTTTGGTGGTACTTTTCTGTTTTGGTTAGGGACAGCATAGCGAGGGGCACTTGTAGGTATACTGTCAGGGATAGAATAGGGCCAGGGATGTCTGCTGTTAGGGCCAGCATTAGGGACAGTTTGGAGATATACTGTAGTTAGGAAAAGCTAGTTGTTAAGGTCAGCTGTTTTTTGGTGTTTAGCCTATGGATTCAAATCATTATCCTTCCATCTCCATCTGGCCCTTTTTATTATCTGCCTTACTGTCTGTCATCCAATTGTTATTCTCCACATTTAATTTTGATACACACTTCATATAACTTGCATGTGACTGCTAACTGGCCACCTTTATAAGTTTTGATGCTGTGTGTGTCAACTGGTGTTGTTACACCTGTTATATGTACCACACACAGCCCTTCTGAATAATGGGTTACATACATATGACAGCCTTGAGTGGTAAATGTTACATAAATTTAAAGGTACCACACATAGCCATTAAATGATATAACCTTATGTCCGCAGAGCTGTGTGTGGTACATATTACAGGTTAGGTCATGTAATGGCTTTGGCACATATAACAGATTGTTTTATGTAATGGTTTTTAGTGATGTATTATTTGAACCGCACACAGCTGTTACAAGTATGTAACCTTATGTCAGTAGGGCAGTGTGTGGTACATATAAAAGGTTATGTCACACAATGGCTGTGGGTGATACATATAACAGGTTATATCATACAATGGCTGGGTGTGGTACATATAACAGGTTATATCATATAATGGCAGTGTGTGGCACAAGTAATACTAACACAGCCATTACATGAAATAACCTGTAACGTACCACATATAGCTCTTACATAATGGAATAGCTGGAATCTTCTATCCCTGAAATGTGGAGGTCTGAACAGACACCAAGAGAGGTAGAATGTAGAGTAGATTCCCACCTGAATTAAGGTCCCTTACATGCCAGTAAGGTGGGGCATTTACAGTTTTTGATAAAAAATGTACACTAAAAAGTGCACAATTTATTATTATAAAAATTCCCACAGTACAGAATTACTGTTCCAAAAAATTCCAATTTTCCTTTTGACTGTTTTTAAGTGCCTATAAGTAATGCTGAAATTGAATTGTGTTTCATACTTTGTTGGACTGTCCACAACAGTGTGCACCTATAAGTTTTATTCTTTAAATGGATGTGCTGACCAGATTTTGTTTTTTGACTGTACTCAGAATAAGTGAATTCAGACCAAGAGTGCCACCTTTCTGGAAGCACTATGGAGTGTAAATTGACCCTTGCAGACCAGTAACAAAAACCTTAACCCCAAATTTGGATTAGGTTTAGAGTTGATTTCTTTGTGATTTATGCCAAAATTCAATCAGGGTGTATCAGCCCATGTGAATTATATCAAAAAACTTTTATTCCAGTGTCTAGACTACAGTGCCTGGGGCTATTGTTTGCATGCGATTTTTTAATCGACAAAAGTTGAAATCGGTCAAGGTTGTTTAAGGTGATCGAAATTTCCTAGATCAGTGCCGCTAATTAATGGATGAAGAATCTGAGCATCATCGTGTTAAGGATCGCGCGCCTTTTTCGCGCTTCCGTGTAATTTTGGCGGCCAGCTAAATCAGAGTACAGAATGGGGGGGTAGAGCAGGGAGATGATGTCTGTGTGCGACGTCATGACTGGGAATGTGTATGGTTGCGATTGCGGAAAAATCACAGTGACCTCATTTTAACATAAACATGCGTTTTTCCTGTTTTCAGCCTCAAGTGTCGTCTCAGCGTCCCTCTAGAGGATAGAACCAGCGCTCTGCCGTTGGTCCTAACAGCTCAGGCGAAATGTAGTTCTATTTCTTCACAGAAAACCTCTACTATTAGCTGTATCCTCCCAATTATAGTTATATTAGAGATTTGAAGATTTTATGTTAGTTAGCTAGAGAATTTTAAAGTTCAGCACTCCACCGTGTAAATTCCACGGCGGTGGGAGCGGGGGGGGGGGGGGGGCCCGCGGTCGAACACAGACAATCCTATCCACAAAGAACACTGGAATAAAGTTTCACCAAACTTAGTGTATACATTGTAGTGGAAATATCTTTTAATAAAGTTTGCTATTGAAATTACTTTCCTGGATATTGCAGCCTGAACTTATAATTTGACTACACATCATTTCTAGTACTGCAGTCACTTTGTTAGCTGCAAAACTCCCTACGTTTATTATCAGGTAGTACATTTTTCAGATAGTGTGTTTTCAATTTCAATTTTACCCATACACCTGTGCAGTTTTTATACCACCTTGGCAGTTTAAATTACGATATACAGCGAACTTGATATCACACAGGTTGTTTTTGCCAAAAATACCGTGTATCGTACTAAAACATCACAGTTGTACGAGTTTTTTGACTTTGCGCACCCAGCTTGTGTTCATTTGACCAGCATCCACGTTAAATCTTAAACCAGCATTCTATATTCACCACAGTGTGAATTGAAAAGGAGCAAAAAATACCGTTTATTAAATGCAAAACAATACAGTTACTGTTTGTTTGACTTTTGCGCACCCAGCATTGTTCATTGACGCAGGCATCTACTAAATGCTTAAAACAAATATTTTTTTTTTATTTTTTTTTTTTTCTATATTCACCACAGGTGAATTTGAAACGGTGCAAAAAATACCGGTTTTTATTATACCAAAACATAACAGTTACGTATTTTTGACTTTTGCGCACCCAGCATTGTTTCATTGAACTCAGCATCTAAGTAGAAATTCTTAAAACAGCAATTTATAATTCACCACAGGTGAATTGAAAGGTTCAAAAAGATATACGTTTATTATATCAAAACTATTAAAGTTACGTGTTTTTATTTGGACTTTTGCACACCGCAGCATTGTTCATTGACGTAGCATCTACGAAAATCTAAAACAGCAATGTCTATTAGTTTCACCACAGGTGAATTGAAAGGTGCAAAAAATGAGTCGTTTTTCTTATACCAAAACGATAACATTACTGTATTTTTAGCTTTCTTTTGCGCACCCTGCATGTTCGTGACGCAGTCATCTACGTAAATTCTTAATAAACAGGCAAATGTCAACGAGATTCACCTCAGGTGAAATGAAAGGTTCAAGAAAATAGACCGTTTATTAAAACAAAACAGAACAGTTACGTGTTTTTATGAGACTTTGCAACCACTCCAGCAAGTTGTTTCATTGACGCTGCATCTACGTAAATCTTAAAACAGCAATTCTATATTCACCACAGGTGAAATGAAAGGTGCAAAAAATACCGGTTTTATTATAACAAAAAACATAACAGTTACGTGTTTTTTTGACTTTTGCACACCCATCATTATGCGTTCTATTTACGCAGCTCTACGTGACACCTTAAAACAGCAATTCTATATCACCACAGGTAAATGAAAGGTGCAAAAAATATCGTCAATTATACCAAAACATAACAGTTACTTGTTTTGTTGACATTTGCGTCACCCAGCATAGTTCAATGACGGCAGCATCTACTTAAATCTTAAAACAGCAAATCGTATATTCATCGCACAGATGAATTGAAAGTTGTCAAAAAAATAACGGTTTATTATACCAAAACATAACTTTACGTGATTTTTTTTGACTTATGCGCACCCAGCCTAGTTCAATGACGCAGCATTCTACTTAAATCTGTAAATACAGCAATTACTATATACACCACAGGTGAAATTGAAAGGTGCAAAAAAGACCGAGTTTATTTATATCAAAACATAAGCAGTTACATTTGTTTGTGACTTTATCACACCCAGCATTGTTCATTGACTCCGCAGCATCTACGTAAATCTTAAATACAGCAATTCTATTTTCACCACAGGTGAATGAAATATGCAAAAAAAATCGTTTATTATACCAAACATAACAGTTACTTGTTTTATGACTTTTGCGCACGACCAGCAATGTGTCAACGTTGACGTAGCATCTTACGTAAATCTTAAAACGAGCCATTCTAGTATTCACCACAGTAAAATGAAAGGTGGCAAAAATACCGTTTATTATACCAGAAACATAACAGTTACGTGGTTTGTTGACTATTATGCGCACCCACATTGTTCATGACGCAGCATCTACTAAATCTTAAAACAGCAATTCTATATTCACCACAGGTATTTGAAAGTGCAGAAAATACCGTTTTCATTATACCAAAACAAAAACGAGTTACGTGTTTTTTTGACTTTTGCGGCACCAGCAATAGTTCATTGAACGCAGCATCTACGTAAATCTTAAAACAGCAATCTATATTCACCAACAGGTGAATGTGAAGGTGCAAAAAATAAATTTAATTAATCAAAAAAACATAACAGTTACGTGTATTTTTTGACATTATTGCGCGCACCCAGCATTGTGTCATAGACGCAGCATCTACGTAAATCGCTTAAAACAGCAATTCTATATTCACCACAGTTAATTGAAAGGCGCAATAAATATCGTTTAGTTACCAAAACATAACAGTTACGTGTATTTTGACTTTGCGCACCCAGCATTGTTCAAGTGACGCAGCATCTACTGTAAATCGTAAAACAGAGGCAATGTCTATATGTCACCACAGGTGAATGTGAAAGGTGCAAAAAATACCGGTTGTATTATAAGCCAAAAACATAACATTACGTGTTTTTCTGACTTTTGCGCACCCAGCATTGTTCATTGACGCAGCATCTACGTAAATCTTAAAACAGCAATTCTATATCTCCAAAGGTGAATTGAAAGGTGCAAAAAATACCGGTTTATTATACAAAACATAAAGATACGTGTTTTTGTACTTTTGCCCAGTCCCAGATTTTTGTTGATAAACACCTTGCGCAAAATTTGAATCCAGCAATTTTGTTTTGATTAGAGGGTGATATAAGAATAGCTAAGTGATTTGCCGTCTTTTAATAAGAACTTTCCAAAACTTTCCAAACCTTCTCAAATTTTTATATTTCTGAACATGGAGCGCAAATGCAGGTGGTAATGCGAGCAAGAGAGGACAGGGTAGCACATGGAGGTAGAGTACGAGAGAAGGTGCTCCGTTCCAGTGCTTGGCGACAACGACTCATTCCAGCGGATGCAGTTGCGGACCGTCAGGCCCTGTCATCGCTGGGTGCAGGGCCCTGTGAATCTAAGTAACAACATCATCGCCAATCAGACCGTCAGTGGTTAATGCAACCTGGCATCTAGCAGTCTTACCTCCTCGTCCCACGCAGTCACGCCACAAATGTCCGTCATCAGCCAACATCAGGCATCCCTCCAACATGAAGCACCCAATATGGTCAACTTTGTGTAACCCAACCACTGTGAATAATCCAATTGTCTGAAGACCTCTTGATGACAAAATGCGGTTGGGGTCAGCAGGCATGTTTAAAAAGAATCAAGAGATGATTTATGTCTTCTCTGACTGCCCAGTTACTGATGCCATCAGAGGAGGTGAAGGGAAGCCGGTCATTCGGCAAGAAAATCCCGGGGCTTCGGCAGCGCCTTGCAGTGCCCCTTGGCTTGTATGCCCCGCCAGCTTCTGGATGCAGAAAGTCAGACGAACCAAGTCACCCTGTGTTGATGAAGAATGATGTGATGACGACATTGCGATCCATCCTGGTCATTTCCGCAGAATTTGCTTGCGTAGCGCTTCATCAGTGGACCCGAGGAGGAAGACGATGGGTATATGGTCAATACCGGTTCCCGCCACAAAAAGGAGAGTGCGGTCTCAGAAGTCCGCTTGAATATGATTCCGCCACCCACGGTCATCGAAACCCCGCTCCTCGCTTATCTGCACGACAAAAAGGTCCATGACCTCTCAAGCCTGGGCCTTCATTAGCAAGCCTCTGGAATTCACCCACGATGGTCATATGCCCGCCTGTTGCCGTAAACGCATAAGTAAGAGGGCAAGAACCTAAGTGGTTAAACACCCACCAACATGTCTAGTCAAATGTGCAGTCGAATTCATTGAGTTTGAAAATGGAGGGATCACTTGGCCAAAAAAGGCCAGAACCGACTCCTGTCTCCAACCACTATCACACCCTTCTGTTCTCCGCCACCTCCTCCTCCGCCACCACCAAGCGTTCCTACAGCTGCCATGTCTCTCAGAGTCATGATTCAGGAATGTCATCCTCCGATTCAGCCTCCACCTTCGCCTCGAGTACCACCACACCAACCAGAGACCCATCCTACCCATTCTCTTCCGCACAGTTTTGACGACCATTCACGCCGTACACGGCATTCTATGCAGGCCAGCCTTCTGTCCCTTCCATGTTTTGGATGCAGTGAAAGAACACTTTTAACCCAACCATCCCATAGCCAAAAAGCCTGAAGTGTCGGCATTGCCAGGCTTTTGTGCCTGGAAATATTTGCCTTTTCCCGTCTGGTGGATGTCACAGATGTGTTTCTCGCCATGTGCATTGCCCTCTCTGCCCCCAATACCAGATGCCGAGCAGGCATTTCTTTGCCAGAAGCCGTCCCTGCCCTGCCAGCCACGTGTCCATCTAAAATTTCAAGCGCGTTGTCTGGGCATCTGTGTCCTGAAAAGTCCATCCGTCCCACCACCGACATCATGGACTATAAGTCACAGCCAATGCCGCTATATCTCTGTGACAGCTCTGGGAGCTAGGTGGATGTCTCTGGGGGTGACGGTGTTCTCAGGCTCGCGCACGCTCATCAAAACCGAGTTGATGGTGCAGGCTCTTTCCCGACAAGGTTCCTCTGTGGCAATCACGGTGCCAGAGACCACCAGGCCGTGTTGAAATTAATCTGCCATTTGAGACCGTTCCACACACAGGTCAGGAGCTGTGGACGCTCCTAAGTAACGAGACCAGCGCAGGCTGGGTTACAAGAACCTTGTGCCAGCTAGGTGGTGTCAATAACGGGCGAAATCTGCTGCCGGCTCCTAAGATCGGTTGGTTTGGAGCACATCCCTTGCCTGGCACATGTCATGAACCTTGTCGTCCAGAAATTTCTAAAGAGCTACCCGGGGGTCTGGGACTGTGCTCTGCTGGACTAAGGCTCGAGGTCTGAGTTCCACTTTCGCCGTTCTGCACCAGCTTCGTCGCCGGCCTGGCTGGCGTTGCAGCGTCAGCTCGGCCTCCCCGTCAACCGTCTTATTGTTGACGTGGCAACACGCTGGAATTCCCCTCCACCATGCTGCCCAGCGATATGTGGCAGGCAGCGCAAAGCATTACGCAGTACGAAGTGACACATGGCCTGACCAAGCACGGTGCGGACCTCGGGTGTATTGAACCACCGAGAGTGGAGGCAAGGTGAAAGACTCTGCACCATCCTTGCCAGTTTTGAAGAAGCCACCAAAATGGAGTCAGTGCGGAACAATCCCTTGTCCAGCATGAGCATTGTTTGTAACTTTTAGTTGCTGGAACTAACGTTGGACACTCTGAAACAACAGTCCCCCATCGACGGAGGATGTAGAAGACGGACACAGTATGCGGACACGGAGCCCTTTCTCTCCCATCCAAATCCACAAGGCCCAACAGTTTCACAATTTCATGGTCTTCATTAATCAATGTGGCGCATCAGCTCATCAGGGTTGCCAACATCGTCATGCAAGTCAGGGCTGGTGTTTGAACTGTGCCGGAGGCAGCGTAGGAGGAGGAGGGAGGTAATTCCTAACACGAGAGATGTTACCGACGTCCCTCCTTGGAAAGAGGTTAGGCGCGAATTATATGGCGGGAGGATGAAGAGATAAGATCAGTTTTCTAGTGCCGCCTCGACCCAGAGCTTATGGGAATGCAAGGCTCCATCTCTCACATGAGTGCTTGGATGCTCCATTTCCTCTCCAACATGATCCTCGCATTAAGGCCATCCAAAATGAACAACAGTTACTGGGTGGACCATCCCTCCTGGATCCCCGGTACAAAACAAAACTCAGCACTTTCCTTCAACCCACCCACATAGAAGTAAAATGCAGAAATGGAGACCTTGCTGATTGATCAATGGAGACATCTGTTGCGTCAGCTTCACGTTCCCCAAATTCACGGTGGAACAACATAGCGACGTGAACAGCAGTAGAGTGCCAAGTAGGCGTAGCGGCAGCAGCAGGCAAAGGTGGCGGAAGCCTATATGGGTGACCACTGGCAATCTTTGTTTACACCACCTCACCCAACGCATGCTATGCATAGGGCACACATCCAACACACCAGATATCAGCTAATATCATGTTCCACGACTAATCTGTCGTCTCAAACACCGATGTTTTTGCATGTGTTCCGGACTCCAATAGACTTCTGGGTATCCAAATATTGGACGAATGGCCCGAGCTGGCTCGTCCACGCCATAGAGGGTGTTGTTCCTGCCCCAGCGGCCAGCGTCATTATCTAGCGGACCTTCACACAGCTGTGAGGTGTCCATTACATATCAATTTGCATCCGCTTTCCCGAGAGATAATGTGGATTCCGTTTTGAACTTTCATCAAGATGAAATCATGCGCATGGGATCACTGATGAAGTTGTTGCCCCAATTGCCGAGGTCACGATTAGTTGCCGGTCTACTTCACTATCGCCTTTTTCAAACAGAAATGGTCCGTCTAGAAAACTTTTTATTTTAAAATGATCATTTCTTACTCGGCAAATTTTTATTCTCTTTTTCCTCTATTATTCCTCTTTTGCTGTGATGGAGAACTGTAAAAAGAGCAGCAAGGTTCATGACAAAACCGTATTCCATTTTACTCACGTTTATCTTATGAAGTTTTCGGTGGGGGAGAGATTTGCGTTTTTTTCCTCTTCTTCCGACGTTTTATCACCCCTGATAAGAATTATGAATGTGGGAAAAAAGAACTGTTAGCTATCGTTGCAGCTTTTAAAGAATGGAGACATCATCTTCAGTGAACCTCACAGCAAATAATTTTACTCACCTGATCACCGTAATCTAATTCGATAGATCAGCCAAGGTCTATCTCCTCGCCAAGCTCGCTCGAGTATTTTTCTCATCAATTCACTTTTGTAAATCCTCGTACAGGCCCGGATCCCGTCAAGGCAAGGCGGAGGCTCTATCAATAAATTTTCTCCAGTGATAATCCACTCCCAACTATTCCGCTAAGAACACTCGTTCCTGAGTCAAAAGTTGTGGGAGGAATTCCATAATAAAGACTTGCTTAAAGAGATAAGAGAGCCTATGACACTGAGCACCTTACTATCCGCCCCACCTTATGAGGTACAGATAGGGCTTAAAAACAATATGTTGGGACCCAGCTCCGGGCAGCAGCTATACATACCCGAACGTAAGACTGAATGATCCTAGCTAAGTCCATGATTCGAAAGATTGCTGGTCACAAAGGAGTTCAGAAAGACGCAGGAATTTTTTCCGCGAATTCTTTTGGTGCCCAATTCTCTAAAAGGATGTAAATGAAAGTATGTGACATTCAATGTGACATCTGAGCGAGATGCAAAACTCCACGTTCTTCACCAACCAGGTTTCGTTACAACCATTGCCGCCCCCTCTCGCCCCTGGGGTTCTATATCCATGGACTTTATCGTAGATCTACCTACCTCTCAGGGGAAGAATAACCATTCTCGTGGTAGTTGACCGACTCACCAAGGCGCACATTTCATCCCATGTACCGGTCTACCCTCTGCCAAGTAAACTGCTAACCTCATAGTTCAGATGTGTTTCGTCTTCATGTGTTCCTATGATTGTCTCTGATCGTGTGGTGCAGTTTACATCCAAATTTTGGGCGGTAGTTTTTGTTCTAAACACTTAACATTGGATATTAATCTATCCACCGCCTTTCACCCACAATCTAACGGACAGACTGAACGCACAAATCAGAACCCTGGACCGTACCTGCGATTGCTATATTTGTCACCTACAAGATGACCTGGGTTGATCCTGCTTCTGTGGACCGAATTTTCGTACAATAATTCCCAAATCTTCCACCAACAGTACTCCCTTCTTTGCAAATTTGGGGTATCATCCAAATATTCTTCCCAAATTCCCTGCTGTTCCACATAACCCAGCTGCTGCTGAAAGGATCTCTGCTTTACAAGCAAAATTTTATCGCTACTAAGAAACACTAGAGAGGGCTCAAGAAAATTACAAGAATATGGCAGATAAAACAATCGTAGGCTAGCACGAAAACTTTTAAAGTGGGAGATAAAGTATGGGCTTTCCACCAGAAATTTGAACTTTGAGTCCCCATTCAACCAAAACTGGGACAGAAGTATTTGTCGGGCAATAAGATCATCAGAATAATCAGATCCCAGTACTGTTCGCTAAAACTCCCCACCATCTATGAAAATCCATCCTGTTGTTCATGTGTCTCTGCTAAAGCCTGCCGTGCCCCAATCCCTTTCCGACGTGTTTCTCCTCCTACCTGATGCAGTAGAAATTGATGGGCAAGAATCTTTGTTTGTGGGAGCAAAATCCTGGACTCGAGATATCTTCAGAAACCAGCTACAATACCGTCATTAAGTGGCAGGTTAGTGGGCCCGAAGAGAATTCATGACCAGTGAGTAACATCAATGCTCCTCGACTGATGAGACAATTTCAAATCATAGACATCCGGAAAGACCGAGTCAGGTATCGTCCAAGCCGCTGTTGAGGTGGGAGTAATGTCAGGAATCTCCTGCCGTACCTTGGAACTTGTTTACTGTGTTTGGCCCTTAAGTTTTTGCCCTCAGGCTCAAGATGGTGGATCGTGTCTCAGCTGGGTGACATCTGTTTCCTGTTGCCAGCATATATACACTCCCTCAAGGGCCCGATCTCCTTGCTTTAGTATGTGATAAGCTCTTGCTGTGCAGTCCTCTAGCTGGGAACTTACGCTTTCCTTGTTTAGTTTCCTCACCTTTGCGGTTTTACCCCTGCAAAACTCTGATATCTACGGATCGACTCAACTGTGGCTTCTCCATACCTGACAGAATCCAGTCCTACATCTCTGCTGCCTCCTGTTCCAGCCTGCATCTGCCTTCGCTGTGCCCAAGCCAGTCCAAGCCATTGGGATTCCAGCTGTTCCAAGGGGGCCCCCCCCCCCCCCGCCCAGGGGGTAGTGTGTTGTGTGTGTGTGTTGTTGTGTTTGTGTTAAAATAGTATCGTGACAGGGCCTTGTCATCGTCCTGCTTTTTTCGGACCAAGAGCGAGATGAGATTTGGTTTATCTTTGCCCTTGCGTTGGGGAGTGTTACTTTGGGATAGTCAGGAGGCCCATGATTGTAGGACGGTCTCGGAGTGCGCAGGAAGAGGAACAAAACAATAGTGTTATTGTCTTTTGATATTTTTCAATTTAACAGGGAATCCCAGTGGTATTAGGATGCTGTTATCACGAAGTATTCTTGAAAGGGTGGCAAATTCCTTTCGTCGAGCATCCGTTCCCTGCCGATAGATCCGGAAAGATCGATAGGATCCTTAAATCTATCTGCAGTAGGGCTCCTCTGCGAAAGGGCACGAAGTAGTTGTCTTTTGTACGTAGAAATGGATTTTTGCAATCATGTCTCGCGGCATGAGGGGTATATATCGCTTTGGTTAGAATTCATGTATTCGGTCCAATTGTGAGATCCAAGGTTGTAGCTTCGTTAGAACAAATTGGTTTATTAGGTCTTGTAGGATTGGGTAGATGCATTTCGGAGGAGGACCGACTCAGGAACTCTCTTATGCGGATTTTGGATCGTCCTTGATCTATCTCAAGGTCATAGAACTTTAAGACGAAAGCTTTTGGATCTCAGCTTCTTAAAGCAGTATGCGAATCAATGAGAAGGTGTGAGATGTTGCAAAGTTCAGCCATTTTTGTCTCAATGTGAATCCGTTCTAGAAACTAGTGGATTGAAATGTCCCCTCTGAATGTCATTCAATCAATCTGTTTGAAGCACTCTGCAATTGTCTCTTCTAAAGGAGCTGCCTCAGGTATCATTCTGTGTTATTAGGGTTCCCTGGACAGTACCCACTGTCAGAGTCCATAGATTCAAGCATGAGATAGGGTGGGTGGGAAGGAGGTAGAACTGAGGGAACCTCTCAAAGATCTTGATTGTGAGGACTGCGGAAGAACCTCAGTTAGCATTTGCGCAAGGTTTTTGGTGGGTTTCTTTTGGAGGTACCCCCCATTTTGATTATATAGATTTTGGGTAGTAAGAGTGGAAAATAAAGGATATCAGCAAGCGTTAATAAAAACGAAGATGCAGAGCGATCGTGTTTTTTTTTTTTTGTTTTTTTTTTCTTCGCCTCTTCTCACTTTTATCTTAAAACAATAGAGTATAACTCAGCACAATGGGGAGTAGGGTTAGTATTTGGAATATTAGAGTATGGAGGTTATAGAATGCACAGTCTCCTGGTTGGGATTCAACTTAGTAAGTATAAAAAAGATGCTGTCCAGAACGGCTTTTATATTGAGAAAGAGACCAGCAGTATTTTGATGGCAATTAGTTGTAAGGATGTATGAAAGAGTTGCTGCAGGGTGATGATCTTGTGGACTTGCTTTAGCTGTGTCCTATTTTGTTAAGCAATGAGCCTGTGTGGCATAAGAGTGCAGGTGCAGAGTTCACCAATGTGCAGGTCCCCGTTATGGCGGGGAGAATTCGCGGGCTTTTAGTGAGGATAAGGGAGAACCTCTTCTCAATCTGTTCTGAACCGCTCTTTCGCCGTCAAAGAACACCCAGCAGGGTTATGGAGAGTTAAAACACAGCTTGTACCCGCTACAGAGAGACCTAGAGACCTCCTGAACAATGTAGAGGCATCAACTTTGCTTGTATGCCTGAGCAGGGACCTGAGGGCAGTATGGCCGCTGGCAAGTTGTATCGGCGGGAAGCTTATATTACTCACCCCCGAGTTGCATCGGCGGCGAAAAACTGGTGTCCAGGAATAGATCCCAGGCGTACCTGCTGTCTGCGTTCGAGCGGGTGAACTAGAAGCCACTGAGGGTGTCCGTGCGGCGCTGCTGTGGCGACAGTCAGGCGCAAAACAGTGAGTAGTGTTCAGTCGGGGCTTCACAGGACTCGGGCCTATCAGGTTGACTCACCCAGTGGTTGCCTCGGTGTCCCGGAGACAGGGTCTTGTGCGAAAGTCGGAGTGCCGCCGCTGTCTTGTACCTTCCGGTAAGTCAGGAGCTGCAGCAGGGATCACAGTGGATGTTTGCGAGAGGCCGCTCCTTAGGTCTGAGTGTCAGCGCGGCGCAGCGTGTCCGCAGCTCGCTTCACCTTTGATCGGTATCCAAGGCTTGTAGAATGACACCACTGCTCCAAAAGTTCGGTATCCTCCACCTCTCCTCTCCCGAAAGCAATATGGGTCGGTATCTTTTGCCTGAAGGTTGTTTGGGCCGCTGTATTCTCCCGCTGGTGAGGAGCTCCTCTAGCAAACGTCCTCCATGCTCAAGCACCAGGCCACGCCCCCCCGGATGTAATTGTACTTGTATCGGCCGGGATCATGGACCCTCTGGACCGCCGTAAGCGATGGTGTAAAGCAAGCCAGGCGAGCAGGAGTCTAAGTAGGTCCGTGGTATTCCAGGAACATTGCAGAGACAGAACAAAGATAAGCGCTTTCTCTAGGACATGGGAGTGCAACAAAGAATCCAGCGAGGAAGTGACAGGGCGGAGCCCAATAGTATAGTGTCAGCGGTCCTAGGGAATATAATCCAATCCACCGCTCTGGCCCTTTTAAAATCGACATTAGGCAGCGCATTCACGCCGGGGCTGGCAGGGGGAGCAGATGTGAACAGGAACGTGGTCCATGTGGAGTAGGTGCCACGTGTGCGCCCACGGATGGTCCTGTGCCCAGTGGCGCAACCCTGTCGCCGCTGGTCAGGGATCCAGGGAGGCGAACACAGGTGTCGCCCTTGCCCACGGGGCGCCACCGGGCACCACACCCTAAACATTAGCCCCCCTTAGGGCCTCCCCCCCCTTCCCCTTTTAGCCTTAATGAACCTGCGGACGAGGTCATCAAGAATATTAGACTTGGGTTCCCGGATCTCTCCTCGAATCCGAAACCTTCCAGTCGACCAGGGAAAAAACTGTACCCCTGATGGACTTCATGGCCAGATGTCCTTCACTTCAAAGATGTTGCCATCGGAATCCGCTACCAAGGGGAGGGCTAGACATTTCAGGCTCATAGCATCACATGGCTTTCAGTACCACCTGTATGCTGATGAACACCCAACTGTTACATCCCGGCCCAGACATCACCTCGTCTTTTCGTCCCGGATCCCATACTGCCTGTCCCACCATAACTCCTACCTTTCTCCTCCAGTCTCCTAATAACTTAATGTATATAAAACCGAATTCATTATCTCCCACAGTCCCACTCCATCCCCACCCCTGATCTCTCTATTCATAGTCAATGCTCTACAGTCTCACCGTTCCAGAAGATCCGCTGCCTTTGGGGAATAACACTTGACTCCGCTTTGTCCTTCAAACCCCACATACAAACCCTTACCTTCACCTGCTGCTTCCACCTGAAAAACATCTCTCGCATCCGCTCATTCTGGCATACTCGGAACCCTGGGGTGGCCCCTTTAAGATGGTTGTTGTCACGGGTAACGGTATATGCACGAGGGTAAATATGTGGCCTAACTTTCCCAGGGAACCTGAGTACCCAAAAATACTTCGTTGTTCCCTAGTCAAGTACACCAATCACTAGACGACCAATGCCAGGGTTCGTAAACAACGGTAGTTGCATTTATTTGCAGCTATAACTAGTTTGAGCCCTTGTCCACTGAGATGCAACCAGGCATACAATCACTGTGATCAGTAACAATGACTTGACTTTAGTATGATGTAAAGCGGCATCTTTTGATAATGCTACAACAGTCACTGAGTATTTGTCAGACTCTGTTAACTTGAGATGCCCTGGAGTAGGTATTACTTTAGAAAGATAAACTGATTACAGACCTTATTCCTGAAGAGTGGATTCTTACACAAAGGGCACAGGCTTGAGAAAAAGACCTGTTTGAAGGAACCTCTTATTCTTGAATACTCGGATTTGATACAGACTGAAGCTACTTCCGCACGCGTTGACGCATGAGAAGTGCGGATCTCTGACTTGAAAGCCAGGAGAAGACTATGACCGCTGGTGGAGACCCTCTATTCCAGACGGTCGGAGCAGAAGGTTTTTCTGACTGGACTTGCCCCTCCTGAGGTAGCACTGGAATCCTGGTGTGAGTCCCTTAGGTGGTAAGAATTATGGACATGTTTGAGGAGGCTAGGGCCTGGCAGAATGGCTGAGGTGAGCCAGGGAGCAACACACTACCTTGACTTGCCCGGAGACCTCGCACACCTCCCGATGGAGGAGCAAGACTAACTAATTAAACTGCCTAACTGCCTCTGGCCAGCCGTTGGTGGTTGGCAGGTACAGAGAGGTCACATGTCAGAGAGCTATTGCAATGCATTTTTGATCGACAGTTTAGCAGCCAATCAGCAGATATACATTGTTATACGATAGGCAAATGTTATAACAAGTAAAACCCAAACAAGCAGAGGGCTACCTAGAGAATACTTTAGACTGCAATATTATGATTTTCTTTTCTGCACTGAAACACATTGTGACAGAAACACAAAAAATGGACAAAGAGAACTTCATGCTGGGTCACTACAATTCCTTAACCCTGTCCACCACAAATTGCTTGTCCACGGCCCTTGTCGAATCTCCCGCCTCGATTACTGCAAACAACCTCACGTTTTGCCTCCCCCATCTAACACTCTTGATCCCCTTGCAATACATCCTTAACTCTGCTACCGCGTCCCCCCCCCCCCCCCCACCCCTTATCCACCTCTCCTCCTCGCTGCTTCCCTCTCTGCCGCTCCCCCACAAGCCGATCCCTTCACTGGCTACCCATTGCCCAGCATATTAATTTCAAGTTGCTAACCATGACCTACAAAGCTCTCCATAACCTCTCCCCTCCATACATCTCTGCTCTAATCTCCAGATACCTCCCCTCACGCAACCTCCGCTCCTCACAGGACCTTCTCTGCTCTCCCCTCTTGTGACCTCCTCCCACACCATCTCCAAGAATTCTCTTCATTCTCCCCGTGCCTCCCGCCATACTCTGTAACTCTGCTGCGCCCAACCACATCAGACTCTCCCCAACTTTCACCAGCTTCGAAAGCAACCTGAAAACCCACTTCTTCAGGATAGCCTACAACTAGAGATGGGCGAATTTCTCAAAAATTCGGTTCGGTCACTTCGCCGAATTTCCTGACAAAAATAACTTCGGTCCAAATTACTTTGGGACGAATCATGTTAAAACACAGTTATAGACAGCTATTTCCAGGCTGGCACAGATCTGCAGGTGCTGTAGAACATGTAGTGCCATCCTTAAATATGCAGAGGGGATTGTTTGGTCTTCATTACAATGTTGTGTTTAGTATGACACAACATGACGTGCCCGTCCGCTCTAGAATCGCTTCACTATAAAATTCCCTGGGCACCTTAAGAGGGCAAACCTGACTCAAAAAACTGAAGCGGGAATGTAGCCTGATAAAGCCATGACAGCGAAAGCTGTAAAAAAAACAAGCTGAGAGCCTCCAGGTGGCAACATTCAGTGACAGAGTGTGGAGGTGACGGCAGCAGCCCAGCAGCATGAGGTCAGACAGTGGACAATGACATTCTGAGGTGCAAAAACAGGAGTAAGGCCACAGAGTTTGCACAATGACTGAGAGTGGAGTGTGACGGCGGCAGCAGCTTTCGAGGACAGACAGTGGCAACCAATGACACAGTGTGGAGGTGTAACGGCAGCCTCAGCAGCATGAAGGGTCAGACAGTGGCATAATGACATTCTGGAGGTTGCACAACAGTGAGTAGGCCACAGAGTGGCACAATGACAGAGGAGTGTGAGTGACGGTGGCAGCAGCATGAGATCAGACAGTGGCCACAATGACATTCTGGAGTGGCAAAACAGTAGTAGCCCACAGAGTGGCACAATGAAAGATAGTGGAGGTACGGTGGCACAATGACATTCTGAGCTTGTGCAAAAACTGGAAAAAATGGCCACAGAGTGGCACAATGAAAGAGAGTGGAGGTGACGGCGGCAGCATGCAATGAGGATCAGAAACATTGCACAATGAACATTCTGGATGTAGAAAAACAGTAGCAGGCCACAGAGTGGCACAATGGACAGAGAGTGGAGGTGACGCAGCAGCATCATGAGTTCTTAGAGTGACACAATGACATTCTGGATAGGTGGCAAAACAGTAGTAGGGCCACAGAGTGCACAATGACAGAGAGAGGAGTTCACAGCACAGGCCGCAGCATGAGGTTTAGAGAGTGGCACAATGACACAGTGTGGAGGAGCAACGGCAAGCAGCAGCATGAGTCCAGACAGTGGCACAATGACATTTTGAGGTGGCAAAACAGTATAGGTCCACAGATGGCACAAACAGAGAGTGGAGTCACGCAAGCAGCAGCATGAGGCCGACACAGTGGCCACGAATGACATTCTGGATGGTGGCAAAACAGTATAGGCCACACAGTGGCACAATGACAGAGAGTGGGGTGACGGCGGCAGCAGCATGGAGGTCAGAGAAGTGGCACAATGACATTCTGGAAGTGGCAAAAACTGAGTGAGGCCACAGAGATGCACAATGACAGAGAATGGATGTGACGTGCGGCAGGAGCAACAAGTCCATGAGGCACGAGAGTGGCACAATGACACAGTGTTGGAGGTCACGGCACCATCAGCAGGCAGCATGAGGACATAAGTGGCAGCAATTACAGAGTGTGGAGAGTGGTGGCATACCAGTCCCGGTAAAGATGGTTGGTGGCAGATAGAGAAACTGTCAGCAATGTTGGGCCATCCAGGCGGGTGGCTGCAATCAGAATAGTTTGGCTGAGGCAAGGTAGTTTTGAAACCCAGGTACTCATTTCTCACAGTTTTGGGTGAGGCGTCCATTGCTGATGTAGTCTGAACGCCTAATGCATTGTGTGTTGGAAATCCTGACTATCCATGCTGATTCATCTTGACAAAGGTCAGTCTATCCACATTCCCTGGACAAGGGGGGGGTTTTGGGGGGGGTGGGGGGGGCGTGGTTCTCCTTGGGTAATAATATATAATATAATTTAAAAATTTTTAACGTGATGGCCCCCCGCCGAACAGTAAGCACTGCCCGCTCTGATGCCACACTACTGGGCCGGGCAGACAGCTTCTTCTCCACTGCAAACCTCGCAAGTTGCGCACACATCCAGTTTGGCTCCACAGTAGTCCAGCGGATCTTCTAACTGGGGTGCAGAGATGCTAGTCCAAGTAAGGCCACACCTGTTGTTTCAGGTTCTGCTCCAAGGTCCTGCTGCTGCTGCTCGGCGACTGCCCTCCCTCACTAGGTGGGTGAAGGAATCACCATCAGTGACTCCAGACTTAGATTAGTGCTGCTGATGGATCTGGTACTGGCTCCTACCCTCCCCCCCCCCCCCCCACCTTTCCCCCAGCAGCCAGCGGCAGTAGTATGTTAGCGCTGAGAACCACCCGGTCATACCTGTCAGAGAAGGGACGATGGCCTTTGACATAGGCAGCGGCCAACTTACTGTACGGAGGTATTTCCCTATAGTATTTGAGTTTGTCCTCGCCCTCTACTCTCATTATCTGGGAAAAGATGCTCCCATTATGTGTACGGTAGCGAGGTTCCAATAGGGTGGAGAGCCAGAAGTCTTCCCTCTGCGTGAAAGCTGACTATTCGGCTGACACTAGCCAGGCAAATCAGCATGCTGCGGCCATCTTCAACAAGTGACTCCGAGGGGCTCCCAGCCTCCATCCCACTGTATACTGCCACGGTGCTTGCGGGTCATCTGCCTCGTCTTCCTCATATTATCCATCTACCTCCTCCATCTACTCCTGCTCCTCCTCTCTTGTCATCTGGGTAGAAAAATCCCTCATTTCACAGACTATGCTTCTGCTCCCAATGTCCTCCTCCTCCTCCATTGTCAGTGCCCCACCGACTCATGTGGCCCGCTAGAATGTATTTGCCACGTGTATCCAGTCCCCTGCCTCAGACAGATTTTCAGCAACTGTTCCAGGAACATGAAGGCGTGAATGACGTTATTCATCCCGTAGTCTCTGGCGACTGACAAAGTAACTGGCCATCGCTCGAATGGCTCAATAAATGGCAGTGTCACGCATGAGCTTGCCACTGGGCTGACATCAAAAGTTACACAGGGGAGTACTCCTGTCTGCCTAGGATCATCAAAAAATCATTAATGTCCTTTTCTCTGTTTCATACATCAGGGTCCAACATGTGCATGCTGGAATTCCAACGATGGAAACATCGCATATCAGAGTTTGTTTGGGAGGTCCATTCTCCTGCAACTCGTGAGAGGTTTTACCTGTTTTGTTAGGAATGGATGAAGTGCATGCACAGTTTCCTTGGCCATTTTTCAGAATCTTTTGAAATCGGGGTTGAAGACTTCAATGAACCTTTTGACAAACCAGATTGAACATGTGCGCCATGCAGGGCGCATGGACCATCCCTCCTCGGTGCGGGCGCGGACACCATGTTCCTCCCATTGTCCGTCACCATGGTTCCAATTTGCATTTGGGCGCGGAGAAAGCCACACATCGATTTCTTGCTGCATGACGCGGAGCAGTTCCTCCCTGTGTGACTTCGTTCACCGAGGCAAGCAGGTGTAGAACTCCCTGACACCGCTGTGCCCTACACATGTGGTATGATGGAGCAGTACTTGTGGAGGCTGAGATGGTGGTGGTGGTGGAGGAAGAGGAGGCGGAAATTGGCGCAGGAGCCGCAGTTTGACAATGTGGAGGAGAAAGCGGCGTCTCCTGTCCAAGTTGTTGGTGTGGCTGGGCAGGAAGAACATACACCCAGTGGGCTGTAAAGGACATGTACTGGCCCTGACCGTAGTTACAGCTCCAGACGTCCGCGCTGCCGTGCACCTTGGAACAAACCGATAAGCTCAAGCACTGACCCACCTTCTGTTCTACATATTTATGAAGTGCTGGTACTGCCTTTTTGGAAAAGAAATTACGGCTTGGAACTCTCCATCTCGGCTCGGCACAAGCCATTAGTTCTCTGAACGGTGCAGTCCACCATTTGGAAAGGGAGGGACTGCAGTACCAACAACTTGGACAGGAGCACGGTCAGCTTCTGCACCTTAGGATGGTTGGACGCATACTGTTGTCTCTTTGCAATCGCCTCTCTGAACGACTGCTGGCACCATGAGTAGCGAGGAGCAGGAGCATCTGGACCGGGAGATGATGTCAAAGAGAAACAGCTCCCTTCTGCAGAGGTGGTGGAGCCTTGACTGGCTGCAATGGCATGCGTGCCACTGGGCGCTGCTGCTGCTGCTGTTGCTGCGGCGGCAGGATGGACCACCACATCTGAGCCACGTTTCTCCCAGGCCACCGGATGGTGACGCTGCATGTGTTGACGCAGGGCCGTGGTGTCAACGTTAGCTCCCTGGCCACGCTTCACTTTCTGCCTACAGATTCTACATATACCCATATTCGGCTCCTCCGGTGTCTTAGCAAATAACTGCCACACCGCCGAGTATCGGATTTTACCGCCAACGCTCCCCATGAGTGACACTACCGCCGCTGCTCGCTGAGCCCTGTGCGCTACTTTCTTGGACTGCGAAGCGGGTTTTTTATCCGTGGCCGCTTGGCTCCCGACCTCACACTGCTGCTATCCTGCTGACTCACGGCCACACGACCACTTGCTGCTGCGCCGCTGCTGACGCGCAAGCTGACGCCCTCTTCTCCTGACGATGATGAAGCCCTTGCCCCACCGGCTCCCCAAATACGGTCGGCTACATCATCATCTATTTGTGTTTCATCGTCACTGCTGTCTCATATATAATAATAATAATAATAATAATAATCTCTTTATTTCTATAGCGCCAACATATTCCGCAGCACTTTACAATATAGGGGAATAAGCACAGACAAACCAGACATTACATTATAAAAAAATCTACTGACAAATGAGACATGAGGTGTGAGGGCCCTGCTCGCAAGAGCTTACAATCTATTAGGGTGTATGGATGAAACAAAGGGTGACAAGTGCTTGGTTTACAATGGTCCGGCCATGTTACATAAATATGGGGTAATATACATAAACTGTGGATGAACCTGCCATCCCAACCATACATCTATATACAGATAAGTGCCTGTGGGTGCCAAAGTGCAGGAAGTGACGAATGTGTGACAGAATTTTGGGGTTTGACAAATTTGGGTTTTTCTTGA